>CACVCL010020143.1:0-90023 GCA_902729485.2 Mus minutoides | reverse complement strand
GGTACTTTGACCAGTTATGTATCTCTCCATTGATTGCTGACCAATGACAAAGAAGTTTCTATGACCCAAGTTAAGAGCAGCCAGGGTCTATGGGTATAAACATATAAGCACAGATATTTAGAAAGCATTTTAACATCATTACCATGGATGTTAATGAATAACAGTAGAGGGTTCTAATCAGGCCTGGTCACCTCCTAGCCATGGGCTAAAGAATTTTTACAGTACCAGAAAAGGAATTTCACTTCGTGGAGCAGGACTGAAGTCTGGTCAGAGTGTGATGACTTACCCCACACCAGTTGCATCGTTATTGCACCACGGGGCACAACTTGTCTGTCAGGTTGGAGTTGCAGGGTGCAGAGTATGGGTAAAGCCATGATGTGTTTTCTCCCCCATCAGCCTGCAGCACCTTACAGCACATCCCATGATGGACATCAGGAAATTTCTTGAATATATTTTGATTACTTTCTCTGTTTGATAGCTGAAGTGTGCGTGTGCGTGCATGTGTGTATGTGTGCGAGCATGCACATATGTATGTGTGCACATGTGCATGTGTACGTGTGAGCATGTGTGTGTATATGTGTGTGTGTGTACACGTGTGCATATGTGTATGCATGTGCATACACGTGTGTTGTTTTCATCAATAGGGTCTTACAATCCAGTAAACCCTCATAAGTGACGGGAACAAGAGCACAGCTAAATTATAGTAAGGTCCAGGACAATAGTCTCTGTTATTTTTCAGATTTCTGGGATCTCCCTGACCAAATAACTTGTAGGAAGGCGTCTCACGACTTATACTGCATCTTATCCTTAATAGTCCATGAAGTCTGCCAGTGAGCCAATTGTCTATTAAATACAGGGCATACCATTTTAACTCCTTTTTTTAAAAGTTATGTTTTGGAACTAATTTACTAATTAGTAGGTTTCTATAGGCTTTTCCATACATCATTAGTTTTGCATAACCCACTCCACACTGCTCTTCTCCCTGTGCCCTGCCCTCATCCCCACTTAATTCATTAACTTGCAGGATTATCCACTCACACACTATTTTACATTTCACCTGTATTCTTCTGTCCCTCCAATTATTATCTTTTACCTGGGTTGTGAGATAGGGGATTTCTGTGTGGTTTGACCCCTCAGGGTGAGCCCTCCCTTCACTCCCCTTGTTTAATCTCTGGTCATCCAACTTCCCTATTTTGTCTTTACCTAAAGCTAATCTCCCGCTTTCCATCTTGCAAGCACCTCCCAAAGCTCTATCTAGTTTCCTGGCATCTGCTTGTGCAGTTAAACACACAAAAGAGAAGGTTTGAAGGCACGATCTACATATGAGGGAAAAGAGCATTTGTCTTCCTGGGCTTGAGGAGTTTCCTGGGCCTGAGGAGTTTCCTGGTCCTGAGGAGTTACCTTATTCAGTATACTTTTTTCCTAGTTCCATTTATTTATGCAAACTTTATGATGTAATTTTTCTTTACAACTTAGCAACATTGTATTGTACATAGGTGCTGTATTTTTCTTATCCATCCATCTCTTGGTACATGTATAGGTTGATTTCATTCTCTAGCTATTGTAAATAGAATGACAGTGGACATAATGTGAAAGTCTCTGTAGTTGAGTATAAAGTGTGTTAGTAGCTATTTTTCTATTCTATAAAAACCAGGGTTTTTTTCTGTCTTATTTTTTAAGTAGAATTTTTATTTTATTTTATTTTACTTTATTGATGTCATGGTTTCGATTTATCTCACTGCTAAGGCTCTATTGGTTTAGGAAGAAGGAAAGTAGAAACTGAATTTGCTTTTTAAAAGCTTTGGGCTCTTCTCTCATGAAGGAATTCAAGGACGCTGGAACAAAGAAAAAAATTTTTCTTTTACTAGAAGAAAATGTGAAGCTGCATATCAGTTGCAGAATAGATTTAATTATACTTATTTTTAGGTTGAAATTGAAGAAAAAGGATCATTATGTAACATTCCTTCAAAACAGTCAGTAAGCCAGATTATCTATAATCAGATTATACAAGAGTTCATTCACCCTTTGGGTTGTATTTTGCAGAAGGCATTTTAAAAATTCAGAATGGCTAAAAGCAAGAAGCACAGCCAGTTCCTGTTTTGTCAGAGTTATGAAGGTTAGCAAGTGGCTTCCTTCATGGGTCATGGCTATGAAATTTTACTCTTTAGGACAGATACATTAATAACAGCAAACATATGGCCTCCTCTGCTATGATTGGTCCTGAGGCGAAACTGGACCTTCCGAAGGTCGGCAAAGGATAGAAGGCTCAGTAAAGACATCCAACATATTATCTGAGCAGTCCAGACCAAGTCTTTTCCTGTAAATTACTCAAACTGTTTTTCAACGAGTGAATAATTAAACGGAATAGTGGGAACTTGTTCTTTTCTGTTCCCTGAGCGTTTTATGACAGGTTACCTGTCAAAATGACTCCTCTGTCAACAGACCACAGAGAAGCAAATGCCTCAAGCAGAGAGATGGGCTCTACTGGAATGTGAACCATAAGAGAGCATTAGAAAGAACTCATTTTCTGAAGTCCTTGTTTTGGGAAGAGATCCTCTTGTGCAGTTATCAGATCTGAGATGATCCAATTCCAAGATGTAGAGTGAATTTTTTAAATTATGGATTATTTCTCTCTTCTTATTTCAATAGCATCCAAACACTTTCTCTCTTACACTGTGAGCCTTAGTTCAATCTTTTGATTCTCTGTTTCACCACAGGAATGGTACCCAAGACTTAGAGGAGCTCACCACACTGAATGGAAGACAGCAGGGGTGGTGGGGTTAGGGTGGGGAAATCAAGGGCAGGAACAGAACACTCAGATTTTGGTCAAATGGGCAAGTTCAGACTTGTCTTTTAGTCTGGGTGATCACCTGCCAATTAGTAACTCTATGCCTTCTTTCCATTGGAGCCTTGAATTTATAGGAAAAATAGGGGTCCAGATAGATAAAAGACAGGATATGAATTCAATTGGAAGTAAAAGCTAGTTCTGGAAGTCCTCTCTCCCTTCCCCCTCCCCCTCCTTCTCCTCCCCCTCCCCTCCTTCTCCCTCCCCTTCCCCTCCCCCTCTCCTCCTTCTCCCTTTCTCCCTCTCCCTCTCCCCCCTCTGTATATTATGTGTCTATGTGTACTCCATCTATTTTATTCCTGCCTTATACTATTATCATGTTATATCCTACAGATCTAAACCTTATAGCTATCCATTCTCTTGATCTTTGGCATTTAGACCCTCCTCCATGTTTTTAGTTGTGATGAATAATGTTACTTTGGATATTTTTCTATACAACTTTATATTTTTCTCTTGAGTAAATATCCAAAAGTAAAATTGTTAGGTCATATAGTACCTTTCTTGTTTAATTGCTTGAAAAATGTTCACGTGTTTTCCCTAGTGGACTTTTGAGATTTTAGTTGTGGCATGACATGTATTTTTTTCTGTGAATGCTATGTCTAGTGTAAAGAATTACTAAGGTTTTAGATTTTTGTCTTGTCTATTGCACGTCTGGAAAGACTTTTATATTTTCTTTTTTCCATTTTTAATTGGTTATTTTATGTATTTACATTTCAAATGTTATCCCCCTTCCCAATTTCCCCTTCACAACCCCCCTAGTTCATTCTCCCTCCCCCTGCCTCTATGAGGGTGCTCCATCACCTGCCCACCCACTCCTGCCCCAGCATCCTAGCATTCCACAACCCTGGGTCATTGAGCCCTCACAAGACTAAGGGGCTCCCATCCCAGTGATGCCAGATAAGTCTTCTGCTAGATATCCAGCTAGAGCCATGGGTCCCTCCATGTGTACTCCTTGGTTGGTGGTTTGGTCCCTGGGAATTCTGGGAGGGTCTGGTTGGTTGATATTGTTCTTCCTATGGGGTTGCAAACTCCTTCAGCTACTTCTATCTTTTCTTTTCTCTTCTTTTCTTTTCTTTTCTTTTTTTTGAGTTTTTATACTGAGATTTCTTTATTTTTTTATTGGAAATTTCCTTTATTTACATTTAAAATGTTATGCCCTTTTCTAGTTCCTGTTTCTATGAGGGTGTTTCCCCCACCCACCCACCCACTCCCACCTCCCTGTCTATGAATTCAATGGCTATAATCTTATTATGTTCCCTTGATTCAAAGTGAAATTTTTCCTTAGAAGTAGATACTGAGCTTTCGGAACCTCTGCAGGCAAGAGTCTCCCATTGACAGAACACCCCAAGGAGCTGTATGTGGGCCTCACATATTTTATCCTTAGCACAAGCATATTTCATTTCTGGTATTGTGCATTTGTTTCTTTGCTTGCTTTCTCTCTTTTGTTTTACAAGCAGGGTTTTGATATATATCCCAGGTGGCCTCCAAGTTCCTCAGATCCCTCCTGTTACATTCTGAGTGGTGGGTTTGTAGTACTGCATTGCTGGCCTGCTTCCATGATTATTATCTTCCTCTTCCTTATCACCACCACTGTCATCATCGTCATGAGAGGTTGTAGTTTTAAACCACAGGCCCTCAAACTAAGATTTTGTAAGTATAAGTGTAGTTTCCTCAAATGCTAAGACATTCTTTGAACTCATCCAGGAAGGCTTGATTGTTACTGGGTCTGCCTTAGGCTTCAAAGCTCAGAACAGAGGGACTTGGAAAAGAGGTACTGGAAAGGCCATTGGACCTGTCTGCTGTTGAGCCAGAGAGTGACCCTCAGAGACCAGATATCAAATACTAAAGCTAAGACCTGGGAAGTTATTTCTGAAGGGATGAAGTGAAGGACTTCTAGAGATTCAGAGTGGAGCTGGACCCTACACATCTTTCTATTACTGGTTCACATAAACTTTCTGTTGTTTTATTCATTATTAAAAAGATAGCCTTAAGCCTTAATATCTGGAATAATGACATATGACTATAATTCTAGTATGCAGGAAACTGGGGTAAGAGAATTGTGAGTTGTAAATTAAGGTCTGCCTAGGCTATTTAACCAGAGACTATGCCTAAAAAATGGGAATAGTTATCTATAGGAAAGCCATAATGAAGTCCATTACTTTATAATATATATATATATATATATATATATATACACATATATATATACTAATAAAAAGAAGATACAGCTATTACTTGTTGATATTTTTAGCATTATCTTCTCCTTTTAACTGATAATAAAATAAGAAAATCTGGATGTTATAGCATGCTTATGAGCATATTATTTAAATTTTTAAATAAAAATAAAGAAGCATTTAATAAAAGCAAGGCCATGGTAAGGTTTTCAAGGAAGATAGCATAGAAATACTGTTTTTATGTTTGAAATTATTGCTGTATATATTTTTCATTTATACATGTATTAGATGAGTTGAAAATGTATTTGATAGATCCAGTCAGTACTTTAAATGTGCAACAGTGAAACCTGTATTGCAATGAAATGGTTTTGCAGAATCGAATAGATGCTCTTTTAATTTTTTACAGTGATTAGAGGACATATTGCACACTGTATCGTCAGCATTCTCTGCTTGTCTATCAACAAGATGCCAAATGATTTAATCCTGCGAATTACTTAGCAGTGGTAGTGGGACAGATGGACAATAGTTTTAGTCCATATGGACTAAATACAGCTAATTGAATTTCTTAGACATAGTATAAGTTAATTGTATGCTATTGCTGCTAAGGTGTGGTATGGACAGTGGCCTGTGTTTCCATTTGTTTGGGAAACTAAGGAAGAAGAATTACTTGAGCTGGTGAGTTCAATGCCAGCATTGGCAGATTTGTCTCAAAAACAAAGATAGTAATGTATTACCAAAGCCAAAACCAAACCAAACTGCTCCCCAAAACAACAAAATATATTGGATGAATAAAATACTTTTGAAATAAAAGATCTATGATCAAATAACTCTATTTACTGTTTCGTTACTATTGGGTTTTAGAGTAAGGTACAGAGTGTGCTTAGTACAGGTGATAATATTTCATAGAGGTTGTTGCTTTTGTGTCTATGAAGTATTTTTCTCATCATGTTACCACATACCATGAATATATGTGTTTTCTCACATATCTTTCCAGTCAATGAAAGCTAGTATGACAGATATCCCAGGACTGATAACTCTTCAACAGATTTTTAAAAATCACCTCTATAACCATTCCCAAACTACATTTGTTCTCTTTCTCCCCTTTAAAACTTTGAAGGTGGCATGGATTTGGGGATTTTTTTTTTTAAGGATTTGGGGATTTTTATTTGGGTAATATTTATATCCAACTATAGCGCTTATCCCTGGCAAGCCTTATGTTGTCCCAACTAACATAGAGGGAGCCCATTAGGGTCCTGTGTTCTTTCAACATGGCCCTACTCATGGATAAGTACTTCTTAGTTCTGGCTCAGCAAGAAAGACTTTGCTTTCTGAGACAACTGGATTGATATTTTACTTCTAGATTTTATGAGGACTAGTTTATAAATAAAACTTTATCTTCCTCTTGCTATTTCAATTGTACATCACTATCATCTTATAACATAAGAAGAGTCACGCAAGAGCTATTACCATTTCCTATTGTTAATGGAACCATAGCATGAACATTTGAGCCTTTGGATAGCTCAGCTTGCACATATCACTTAACCTCATGAATCTAAGTTCCCAGTTACAACTTCACTCAGAATGCCATTGTAGCTAATCAAATGATGATTATTGGGCCTTTAAAGAAATACTATAGATCCAATGAATTAAATTCTTACTGTTCTCTAAGAGGGTCTATTTCTTCAACACTCTTGAAACCCACTAGCAAACAGTTTGGTATCTTTTCTTCCTCATCTATAAAATTTGGCCAGAGATCTGCAGTCAGGTTCATTTCAGATCAGAGAAGTTATTCTCATGTTCAAGTCATTCTTGGTCATGGAAATAGGAACTGTCCAAAAAAAGGTGTCAAAATCCATGGTCATGGTGCCATCAAACCTGGAGAAAAGAGGTTTTGCCTGATAAAATTTTTCTGATAAACCTTTGTAAGTAACTGATCACCCCCCCCCCACACACACATGGATTTTGAGTTGTATAAGATTTAGCTAGGACAATTTATTTTTAAAATCAGAGGAAATACTTTTATAAAATTTAGGGAGGTGCAGCAGACCAGGAGGCAATGCATTAGTAGTACTGTGTGAAATCACTCTAAGTACCAAGAGACTGAGTGTTAATGCCTGAGATGAACTTAGTGACACATACCTCTAATCCTACTCAAGAGGTTGAGGCAGGGGATTTGATGATACAAGATAGCCTGGGCTACATATGGAATTCTAGGCCAGCCTGGATTTCAGAAAACACTTAATCAAGAAAGTAAAACTATATTACTATAATCTTAACATTTAGGGGGTTGGTATAGGAGAATTGCTGTAAGCTTAAGGTTATATAGTGTGTATTACACCACCCATAGATACATAGTAAGATCCCAGTCTAAAAAAGAAAACCAAAAATCTCAAACTAAAATATACTAAAATATGTACTGTGATGGTTTGTATATGCTAGGCCCAGGGAGTGGCACTATTAGAAGGTGTGGCCCTGTTGGAGTAGGTATGGCCTTGTTGGATTATGTGTGTCTTGTTAAGACCCTCATCCTAGCTCCCTGGAAGTCAGTCTTTCACTAGCAGCCTTCAGCTAAAGATGTTGAACTTTTAGCTCCACCTGTACCATGTCTGTCTAGATGATGCCATGCTCCCACCTTGATGATAATGGACTAAACCTCTGAACCTATAAGCCAGCCCCAATTAAATGTTGTCCTTATAAGAGTTGCCTTGGTCATGGTGTCTGTTCACTGCAGTAAAACTCTAAGACAGAAGTTGGTACCAGGAGTAGGGTATTGATGTGATAGGCCTGACCATGTTTTTGTTTGGAAATGTGGATTTTTGAGACTTTGGATTTAGAAAGCAGTGGAATGCTTTAAATGGGGCCAGGAATATGGAAGACTTTGTTGCTGAGTATGATTTGAATTGTGCAGATTTGACCTGAAGTCAGGTTCATTTCAGATCAGAGAAAGTTACTCTCATGTTCAAGTCATTCTTGAAATAGGAACTGTTCAGTGAAAGGTGTCAAAATCTATGGTCATAGGCCTGGCCCAAACGGTTTCAGTGGAGAAGAATTTCAGAATATGGCCTAGAGAGTGTGTTTGTGGTATCTGGTGAAGAATGTGGCTGCTTTTTACCCGTATCTGAAGAGTCTACCTGAATCTAAAATAAAGAGATTATATTAAACTGTATTGACAAAGGAAGTCTCACAAAAGGCCAGCAGAGACTTTGTTCTCTGATTAAGTCTTATGAAGAGCATTTTGAACAAGCATAGCAAACTTAGAAAGAAAAAATATAAAACATATGGTTCAAGTATTAACAGGGTACCTGGAAGTGAAATGGAACTGAATCCTATGTTCTAGGAGATAACAAATTAAAGGATTTGGGGGTAAGATCCTACCCAGCTAAGTTTAGATCCAGGCATGGTGGTACATACCGTTAATCCCAGGAGACAAAGCCAAAAAAATCTCGGATTTCAAGACCAGCCTGGTACAAAGCAGGTTCTAGGTGAACAAAAGCTTAAATCTAGGCATGGTGGTACATTTCTTTAATCCCAGCATGACAGGAGACAGAGCCATGCTGATCTCTGAGTTTAAGGTCAATCTACAGAGCAAGTTCCTGGAAAGAGAAAACAGAAAGCTGGTAACAGAATTAGGGGGACCATGTTCCAGCCCCAGCAAACAGCAGAACATGGTAGCTTCAGCCATATGACTCTGGCTTTAGAGTGAAAAATAGAAGGGACTACTGGGACACTTGATGCTGGTTATCTGGAGCAAAAAAATTAGTGGTGATTAAGAAGAGACCAGCATCAAAAAAAAAAAAAAAACCAAAAAAGAAGAGACCAGCATCACTGAGGTGAAATCTTGGAAGTGTTTTCTGAAAGCACAAAGAAGCTGTGTTCCAGAGATCGCCAAGGTTGTACTTCTTGCTACAGCTGTACTTGATGATGTGTAAGAATCGCCCAGGTCTTACTGGTTTTGAAGGCATGAGGGGGTCACAAAGAGCCGCTGAAGCATGGCACTATGAGAGGCCATGGAAGACCATTGGTGAAGGTGCAGCCTTGGTTGCAGTTGAAGGCCCAGGACTGAGGAGGTCATGTAAAGGATCTGAGGCCTGGCACCATGAAGAGAACCTATGGGTTATTGGTGATGCCTAGTTGCAGCAGAAGAAGCAGTGTTTTGGAGATGCCAGTACCATGAGATGACCACCAAGAACAGCAGCAGCAGTGGAGTACAGGCAGCTAGAGCCTAGAAAACTACCTATGTGTCACAGAAGGCAGAGCTGGAGAGGTGACCAAAGCCCTTGGAGGAGCCCAGATCTTGAGTGTATCCCAGATGCTGGACTGTTCATGTTTGATTTTGCTTTTGATTGTGACTGTGCCCTGATATTTTTCCCTCTTGAAGGAAGAAAGTATTTTAGTGAAGCCCACATTTAAGAGACTTTGAATTGTAAAAAGACTTTGGATTTTGAAAGATATTAGATATTTTAAAGGGATTGAAAATTTAATATGTAAAGACTGTGGGACTTTTAAAGTTATTTAGATCTTGGGGATGAATAAGAAAGAAAGGGTTAATGTGTTTGTGTGTCAAGTTGACAAGGGGTCAATTGTGCTGGCTGGTTTTGTGTGTCAACTTGACACAAGCTGGAGTTATCACAGAGAAAGGAGCCTCCCTTGAGGAAATACCTCCATGAGATCCAGCTCTAAGGCATTTTCTCTGTTAGTTATCAAGGGTGGGAGGGCCCATTGTGGGTGGTGCCATCTTTGGGCTGGTAATCCTCCGTTCTATAAGAAAGCAGGATGAACAAGCCAGGGAAGCAAGCCAGTAAGTAACATTCCCCATGGTCTCTGCATCAGCTCTTGCTTCCTGACCTGTTTGAGTTCCTGTCCTGATTTCCTTTGGTGATGAACGGTAATGTGGAAGTGTAAACTGATTAAATCTTTTCCTTCTCAACTTGGTTCATGGGCATGATATTTGTGTAGGAATAGAAACTGAGTAAGACACATATATACACATAATACATACATACATACATACATACATACATACATACATACATACATACATTCGTGCATGGATACAACAAACATTGGGAGTTTTGTTTTTCTTATGATCTTAAATAAACTTACTGTTTTTGAGTATCAAAATGTTCTAGATTTCCAAAGGTAATACTGCTTTTTAGTTTTAGTGAGTGGAGATTTTTAAGAGAAAAGTCTCACTCATATTTTTTATGGTACATTAGATTCCTTATCTCATATTACTGTCTCCAGAGGCTGGGCAGAGTCACATTACGTGTCCTTTATGTGGAAAAGACAAAAAGAGAGCACACTGTGGTAACTGATGCCTGTGATCCCAGCACTTGGAAGGCTGGAGCAAATGGATGGTTTGAGCATTAGGCTACCTTCAAGTTATATAGTAAGTGCTGGGCCAGCCTTTCCTAGAAACAAGCACTCTTACAACCCCTTAAAACACAAAAAGAGTATCTTGCCCTGTGTCCCACTGGAGAAAGTAGGAATTTTTTAAAATCCTTTTTTATTGTAAAATAAGTATTTTCATACAATATATTCTAATCACATTTTCTCACACTTACCTCTTCCCAGATCCTTCCTACCCACTTAACTTCGCACATTCTCTCTCTCTCTTTTAGAAAAGAAACAGGTAAATAATTAAAATAAAAGAGGATAATAAAAAGAAAAGCAAAAAGAAAAAGCAGAAGAAACACAGAGAGACAGACACACATACAAACAAAACCCATTAAAACACAATCAGAAGACATAATATACAAGTAAAAGACCAGTGAGGTAAAAATAAATAAATAAAAGGCACATTCCTGAGCAAGCTCAACTTAAGATGTACATTACTGAATTTGCTGAATTTAAGGCCTTTATTCAAGTAACAGAGATGTCAGGCATATTTCCTAGCATGCGTAGTTCCAAGCCACAGAGCAAGCATAAGAGAGCTTAAAAGGGCAGACAGGAGCACTTCTGTGCTAGCTACAGCTAAATACAGGCGCCTGCTGTATTTATACAGAAAGAGCCTGCCTCACCTAGCTGCTAGCATTCTAGGCCGTGTAGCACCTCTGTCCAGATGACTTCAGGCGGTTGCCTGCTTTCTTTGCTAGACTGTTCCATGCACATGCATTGTCTGGTTCTAGCCTGCTTCATTGTCCACTTAGATGGCTTTGTAGAAATTTCCTGCCTCTTGGATAACTCGAGATTGATTCTAAACTTAGGTATGTCAGGATAGATAGGAGGTCAGGGTAGGGTTTTGTGAGAGCTTTTCAACTTTACTGTAAAATAGAAGGGGTGTATGTGTGTGTGTATGTGTGTGTTTAAAGGATGACTTGAAACCTGAACTCATATTCACCAAACTTCCCTGAGAGATTCCAGACACCCAAGCAAGAGAGAACATAAAGAAACCATTATAATAACCAAGGACATTTATGGATAATGTGTGGTCAATCGATCATGAAAGTTTCTGAATTTTCTATCCCACCCACCCCCACTTTGCATGAAATGTTTTAGTTTGTAATAATTGAAGCCTTTCCTACAGTTGATGCCATTCTGTGGAGGACTGGTACCGTCCCTGTCACTGAAATGAATGATTCCACTATTATTCTCTTCCTCTCAGGATCTAATCCTCATGAGCCCACTACATCTTCTGTTTCTTTTTCTTTTAGAGATTTGTTTATGTTTATATATATATATATATGTGGTTTTTGCTTGCATGCACACACACACACACACACACAAACATACACATACACCCCTTCTATTTTACAGTAAAGTTGAAAAGCTCTCACAAAACCCTACCCTGACCTCCTACCTATCCTGACATACTTAATTTTAGAATCAATCTCTTGAGTTATCCAAGAGGCATGAAATTTCTACAAAGCCATCTAAGTGGACAATGAAGCAGGCTAGAACCAGACAGTGCATGTGCATGGAACAGTCTAGCAAAGAAAGCAGGTAACACCTTAAGTCATCTGTACTGTCTATGTACTATGTGCACATCTGGTGACTCTGGAGGTCAGAAGAAGGCATCAGATCTCCTTCTTTATAATAACTAGGTTATACATAGTTATCAGCCACTGTGTTGGTTTTAGCAACTGCACTTGGGTCTTCTGTAAGAACAGCAAGTGGTCTGAGCCATTTCTACAGGCTGGAAAGTTCTTTCTTTTTGGTCTTTGGTGCAGCTTTGATTCCTTCTCAGAAGCCCATAGTTTGTATTATATCAGAAAACAAAGAATAATAAAGTCACAGAATATGCCACTTTTACTCTTTATACCTTGTATTAAAGTACCAATCATTTCAGTTTCTAAGAGTCTATCAAATGCATCAACATTTTCAATGACAGCTGATGAAATGGCTTTGAAACAGCCCTTCTAGCAATCCTTGAGAGGTATTGTCGTTAACTGGTGACACATGGCGATGGATATGAATACCAGAGGGTTTTTGAGGAAAAAAAAAACAGATGTTAATCTATCCTTCACTCTGCAAAAACAATCTTGGGAGTTGCTAGGATGGACAGGCCAACCTCTTCCTCTTGTTGGTTGATGTTGATTGCTACTGGGCAATGTCTAGAAAGTCTCGTTTTTAATATTAAAATGGGTGCTTTCTATAGATCATAAACTATCTGAAAAACAGTAACATTTACCTTTTGTGACAAGTTATTCCAGGCAAGCAAGGTCAATTTTCATTGTATCTTCCTTTTTGTTCAGTGGTTTCAACCATGGCTGCATATTACAATACTTGAAAGTTTCTTTGTCAGAGACTTGATGATCTAGCTCTTGAAGTTTAGGCCTGTTTATGGGGCTTTGCATATTTCCTTGGTCTCAGATCTGCAGGCTGGCCTGGTCATCCAGGATCTTCATGCAGGCCTGTCTGCCTCCAGGTTTTGGTTACACTCCAAGAGAACCAGGAGGACACACTTGTGGCTTTTGTTGTTGATGATGTCTTGTTTTTTGTTGCCTTCATCTTCAGGTTAGCCTGTAACATCTGTTGTAATAGATTTTAAATTAATGATGTTTCCTGAGCAGCCTGCTGCAGGATTTGAACCTTCCTCATCCTCTGTGCCTCATTGGGACTTCTAGCATTGATAGTACTCTCCTATGTCCCCATGCCCACCTTTCCAGATAGTCAACAGAACTGTCTAGTACTGAGCCTGGGAAGATCTAGTTATAGGACTATAGGTGATTAGCCTATGGATCAGCTTCTGGATCTCTGTGGGAGTTGGCATTGATGATATCCTTGGACTCCAGCCAGACCTTCTTTTTGCCACAGCAGAGAAAACTAGAGGCGATCCTTTCCTGAAGCCCATGCTTCCTCATGGCCGAAGCTATAACAGTGAAAAGCAAACACTGTCTTCTGATTCGTTTTATTCTGCTTTGTTTATTGGCTTGTGTGTGTGTGTGTGTGTGTGTGTGTGTGTGTGTGTGTGTGTGTGTATGTGTGTGTATGTGTGTGTGTGTGTGAGAGAGAGAGAGACAGAGAGACAGAGAGAGTCAGAGAGAGGAAGCATGGAATGGCTCGGTGGGGAGGAGGGGAGGATGTGGGAGGAGATGAGGGAGATATGTGTGTGTGTGTGTAAATAAGTTTTTATTTACAAGAAAATACCTAACGCATAGGGTACTTCTCATAGGTATGGAAGCCCAGAGATGTGCCTTCATATAGGGACACTCATTAACTGTTTAATTATAATTACCTAACAGGAGCATTTTCCTTTAAAGGATGGCCATGAACTCGGCTCTCATGAAGGGACTTGGAAAACTTGAGAAGCAAAAGAGAATCAGCTATTAAGATTGTTCTTGGAGTTTTTGCTTGTTGGCTTTTGAAAGGGAATATGCAACAAAGCCTTCAGGAGAGTTCGGGATCTTAGTGTGCTTATTAACACCATACAAGCCCTGAAGATGCCTACAGAACAGAAATACTTCTGAGTCCTTTCTGTAAAATTCTGTGTAAAGTGTTTCCATGCAGGACTGTGTTTAATTAAATAACCAGAGACTGTGAATCCCAGGGGGGTATCATGAGATTCTGTCTACTACAGTAGCTTGGAGCGCTTTCATCTTTTTGTCACGTGATTATCATCACATACAGAAACATCGGTATGCTTGACTATAGGTGGTTGCCCTCCATTAGGCTGAGGAGTAAGTAACGTGTACGTTGCTACCATTCTAAAATTAAACAGTTTCTCAACTCCCAAACGCATCTGGCCACAAGGATTGTTGAAGGGATTGTGGGCGTGTGACAGAAAGTTGCTGGTGGAAGATATTTTGAAAGCATTTATATTTTAAAATACTGTGAAATGGTACATGTGTGGAATCAGGACTTGACAGAGGATGCTAATGTGTTTGCTAGGTTCAAAATTAGAAGACAAAAAAGGACTTGGGAAACAAGTTGTTTATTTTATTTGTATTGACACATGGTCTCATTGTGTTGACCAAGCTGGTCTGGAACTCACTGTGTAGCTGAAGCTGGGATCAAACTCTTGAACCTTCTGCTTGAGTCTCCTGTTAGGATTGCATGTGTATGCTGTCATGACCACTAAAATTTATTACTGTAAAGGTTCAGAGCATTAATATTATAGATAGGAAAGGGGAAGATGAACGATGATATTTTGAAACACTGTATGTTTGTTTTACATACTATTATAATGCATGTCATGTGGTGTATGTGTATAGTTCATGTGTGTGTATATAAGTATTATAACCCTTAGGGAATTGCTCAAGTTGGTCAGTATATGAAAGTGGTATTTGATAACTTTATTTTGACTTCAGAGTCTGCTTTATTTGTTGTTAAAGGCTGGTGGTGGATCTGGGATTTAAACCAGCCTTCTGTCTCATCCTAAAAACACCCAGATCACTTCTTGTAACTACGTAATTACAATTCACAAGTGTCTTTTGAATGTTTTAGATACTTAAAATCTTTTAATGGGATATTATAATACTTGGCTTGTTACCAGAATTCATTTAGATTTAGATATCAATAATATGGCAATAAAGATTTCCATTATTTTAGGATCATCTGAGAGTAGTGCAGTCTCATAATTTAAGTCTCAGATGAATACTGTTGGATAAATTATTTATTAAAAATTATGTGCCATAAAATGCTAGTACTCAAACTGCCATTGTTTTGGGGTAGTCAGCTGAGGGGTAGAGAACTTGCTTCACTTGTGTGAGGCCATGGGTTCGATTCCTAGCTCCATAAAAAAAAGACAGATTGCCAATTTAACAGCCATTAAATATTCGAAATATTAAAGATCTGTTTTCTCAAATGTGGAGTGTTTCTGAAGGTTCAGTGTTCCTCAGTTTCCCTCATGTTTCTTTCCATCCTGTTTGTTCCTCCTGAGAATAAGCAGATACCCTGCAGTAGGAGCCCTACCAAACCCTCCCCGCCTCACTGTTTTGATCTGTGTTTTCTCTGTGGAGTGAAGTATTGACAGAAAGCGACAGTACAGGGAGATTAAAAACACGCATCAATTAGAGAGCCAATTGCAGCACGGGTCTCAATCAGTGAGTGTTTCAGCTGCAGCACTGACAGTGCATCTGGAACGCATGTCTAAAGAAGAGTATCTTTTGACTCATTACTAAAATTATACCTTACTTTTTTTCATAGCATGAGGAAAGTTGGCATAAATGTCTATAAGAATTCTACATCATTCTGAAATATCTGTGAAGACTAGTGATTTTAATGTGTTTACTCTGTATCTATTATTTTGTTTTTATGCCCACAAAGACAATACTCTATGCTTTCATTATTCATGATGGCTAAAGTTTTAAAACCTGGGCTTTTTAGGGACAAATTTTATGATTCTCCAAAATGGATTTCAGCTTAGTTGAAAAATTCATTAATAAATAGAAGCTTTGAATTACATGACCATGCTAATGGTGATTTGAATATTTGGCCTTATTTTTCTACAATTTAGAGAAGTTCATAATTCTTTCACCAGGATAAATACAATTTTAATTACTTGTGGTCTGTGGGGGAATAAAGCTGTGGTGAGGTAGAAAAGAAGAGACCTGGGCTTCATTTTCACCATGGCAGGAGGGGTGGTGGCCATTTCTTCTGTTGGCCATTCAGTTGCTTTAGTCTCCTGGTCCAGGCGTTACGATTGTATTGTTGTGTCTTACAAATGCTTCTATCTTCTGAGAATTAGGAGAACTGTTAGATTTCCTGTGGCATCCTCAAGAAAAATCAAAAAGAGCTTAATACTTGGATACCTGCTTGTCTTTTGGTTAAAAAGGGTAAAGACACGTACAGAAAAAGAATGTAGAAGCCATCGGCCAACATTGGCCAAGAGCACGAAAAGCAGTAGAAATCCAAAAAACTAACATTCAGCAATGAGGAATCTCTTCTTGCTTAGAAACCTCACATACCATTGACTCTCAGAGAGAGAGGATGACCCTCCTGGTTCTGTGGGTCTGTGTACTGTACTTCAGATGGGAGGATGAGATTTTGAGGCTCAAGGCTTGACTTGATGCATGGTACTCTGTCTAGTGTTGTAGATAGTGGTGTGGGAGACTCCTCCCCACCCTCATCCCTACTGTCTATAATACACTTTATTTATCAGTTGATCAGCTCTAAGCAGTCTAGCCCTTGACTGAAATGTTAACAAGTGGAAATATTCAGGGCTGGGCACCTTGGATGTGTCTTTTAGGAAAAAGCCAAATGCATGACAGTATTGTGACTCAAAAGACCTAGATGTGGGCAGTAGCTCTGGGATGAGTTATGTAATGTTCACGTGTTGCATAATCTCTGGAAGTCAGTTGTCTTGACTTTAAAATGGCAAATGCTCTGCTTGAACTGACAGAGAGCTTATGAAAAGATAATGTATGTTATCTTTTCTAGATAGTTGCAGATGATGCTTATTGGCATCTGGCAGCACTTTAACTCAAATTTGCAAGGGGAGGGAGAAATTACTGAGTCCCGTGAGTCCGGTCCCAAGTAGTTCTGGTTGTTTTGGTTTGCATACTGCAGTTCTGTTTTCTGTCTAGCTCTCTCCCATTTCTACTGTGTTCTGTCTTTTTTCTAACTCACTGTGTATGTGTGCCTTCGAGTTCAGCCCAGGGGGAAGGAATGCCTGCATTTGCCTCATTATCCCAGTGAGTCTTATTGGCTTCATCCCACGCCAGAGGAGTCACAGGCTCATCACTAAACCAGATATTGTAACCTTGCAGTACCATGTGGCTCTTGTAGGCCAGCCTGAATTTGGGTGTGGAATCTGCCTTTCCCAACCCACAGATGCTGAATTGGGCAGGGCTGACTTCCTAAAGGACATTTAGGGTGTATATTACAGCATCAAAGATTGGCTAGTGAACAAGACATTTTTATTTTATTTTTCTTTGTGAAGAAAATATGCATATGATTTTAAAAGATAGTAAAGAAATATCTGGGCAATGTGCACAACAGATGAAGAAAGGATTACATTTTCTTTAAAAAAAAACAATTTAACCACTTTATTTTGTATTTTGAAAATCTTTGCCATAAACTTATATTGTAGGAGAAAACTCTAGTAGGTTATTTTTCAAATTATATCAGGAAGGAAGGGTAGGTCTTACACCCTGATCACATGTCTAGAATTCCAGAATCCAGAGGCTCTAAGAACCAAATGTCTGGCATGTTTATAACATTTTATTGTGGTCATGCGCACCGTGAGATGCCTCATCTTGAGTACAGTGTAGTTATTCATGAGTCTTCATCATCACACTCATGCATCTCTAGAACGTCTTTCAGTTTGTAGAACTGAACTTAGAAAAGAAAGAGAAAATTTTCTGTTATGTGACTGAGACAGATTATAACAGCCAGGAGCATCAAACTCCATTCATTTAAATGACTCTGTGTGTTTGCGTGTGTTTGTGTGTGTTTGCGTGTGTTTGGTGTGTGTGTGTGTGTGGGGGGGCTTGGGTTTGAACCTGGGACCCTGAGTATGCTCATCAACTCCTTTATCTCTGATCTTTATCCTAAGCTGGCCCTGAGTTTACTGTAATACAAGCAGACCTTGGACCCATTATCCTCTTCCCTTAGCCTCCCAAGTAGCTGGAATTACAGGCCTGTTCCCCCAGGGCTGGCTAGATGACTATTTTATGAGATCATTTTTCACTTGTTTCTTGATCTTCACCCAACACATTATTCATTCCAAAGGAGGTTGGGCTCGGAACAAAGTAACAGCATCTGAAAAACACCATCCTAGATGAAATGAGGGAATGCAAATCTGTGAAGTGTTGGAGTCTTTAGTTAGAATCTGCAGTTCTTTGTCAGGAATGTGCACGCTATTGCCAAAAGGGTAGCTTCACACCATGAGAAAATAATTCCGATTTTCTGTGACCAAGAGGGCTCAGAATGAAAAGCTGAGCAGAGAAAAATCATGAAAAACCTAATAACATTTTTGTAACATTTTATTTGGAAAGGGCAGACAGCTACAGCCAGCGTGTTGTGACTGCCCCAGAGGGGAACAGGGAGTCTTAGGAGATTTAGAATAAACAACTTTAAGAGATTTTAATAGGGAGAAAGTTAAACAGCTCTAACCCAGGGAAGAAGGGAACCGTTTACAATTGCTTCCTGTGTTGCAGAAACATTTTATTAATTATCATTTAAACCTTATGATAATTCTATTTTACTGACAGAGAAAGTGAAGCATAGAGTTTAGGGCTTTAGGAGGGCTTAGGAACAGAAGTGGGGTGATAACTGGGAATCGGGTGGACTGGTACGCTGCTTCTGCCACAACTCAAACATTCTGTGGAGTTTCTATGGAAATGCGTTTGACTTTCTTCCTTTAAACTTGACGGATACTACTAATCACTTTTTGAGGGCCTGGATCAGTGATTAAGAACATTTGCTGCTCTTGCAGAGGACCCATATTCAGTCCTCAGCACACATATAGGAGCTCGTAATGGGCTTTAATTCCATTGACCTCTGGGCAATGCATGCATGCGGTGTATTTTCATACACGCAGGCAAAACACTCATGCACACAGAATAAAAGTAAATAAAAATAACCCCACGCTTTTTCAATTTTTTCAAAAAAGGCAGAGTTATATGTGAGAATTAAATATGATGTTGAGGACATTTGACTTTCAAATTTGAAAATGAAGTCAGAATATAGTCTCCCCTTGGAGATAGGCTGCTCTTTAAGAATACTGAGAGTGAAAAGACAACTATTTCCAGAAACTTAAACACCAACAACTTGTCACTGTTGAAGGGCAGCTGGCATTCTTCGAGTTATTTTAAATGTTTCTAAAGCACGTTTCTAAGATTGGTGAGGTTTGGGGCAAATTCTTTATTATGTTTGCCTCTTGGGTGTGTATGGAGAGGGCCATGTGGAGCCGGGAAATTGCCTCTCCTGAGCCTCTAGCTCTTGGAGTTGCTAGGTCTCTGTGGACTGTGTAGACTTGAGACAGGCAGATACAAGGCTTGAGAATACAGAAGATACCCGTTAGGGAAATTGAGGGAGATGTATATTTAAATTTATTTTATGATTTGTTTTACATCCCAACTGCAGTTTACCTTCCCTCCTGTCCTCCCAGTCCCTACCCCACCCCCACTCCCACCCCCACCATCCACTCCTTCTCCATTTCTCTTCAGAAAAAGGCAGGCCTCCCATGGATTTCAACTATCCATGGCATATCAAATTGCAGTGAGACTAGAACCTCCTCTCCTATTAAGGCTGGACAAGGCAATCCAGTAGAGGGAAAGGGCCCAAAGGCAGACATCAGAGTCAGAAACAGCCCTTACTACCCCTGTTAGGGGTCCCACAAGAACACTAAGCCACACAACTGTAACATGTGTGTGGAGGGCCTAGGCCAGTCTCACGCAGCTCCCTGCTGGGAGGTTCAGTCTCTGTGAGCCCTGGTGAGCCCCGCTTAGTTTATGCTGTTGGTTTTCTTGTGGTCTCCTTGACCCCTCTGGCTCTTACAATTCTTCCTTCCCATCTTCCATGGGATTCTCTCTTTGGCTGTGCGTCTCTGCATCTGTTTCCATCAATTTCTGGGTGAAGCCTCTCTCATGACAATTGGCCTAGACACCAATCTATGAGTTTAGGAATCATTTCATTGACTTCTCTTCTCTTCTCTTCTCTTCTCTTCTCTTCTCTTCTCTTCTCTTCTCTTCTCTTCTCTTCTCTTCTCTTCTCTTCTCTTCTCTTCTCTTCTCTTCTCCCCTCTCCCCTCTCCCCTCTCCCCTCTCTCCTCTCTCCCCTCCCCAACCCCCCCCCCCCCCCCCCCATTCTCTGTTTTACTTTTTGCCTTCATGTTTGTTTCTATCCTATTTTTGTGTCTATCCTCTAGGTAGTGTCAGGGCTTGGCTCCCTTGCATGGCATGGGTCTCACTGGACCAGTCATTGGTTGTCTACTCCTACAAGAGGAAGATCTATCTTAAGGCTGGAAAGTCTTTGAGGATCTTCTTACAGTCTAGGATGCTGCCTTCCATTTCAGGAAGGGCTTTTGTATTGCCTTTGCTGAGAGGGACCTTCCTCTGCCAGAGACTAGATGATTTTATTGTGACATTTTGTGCTGTTAGTCCATTAGTTTAGATGTGCTGAGAACTCCTGTGATTGAGAAACTTGTTTAATCTAAGATGTTGAAGTTTTTTGGTTATGAATTATTATTATATTTGATTGATGCATCTGTTAGCATCCTTCAGACACAGCGGAACCAGGCATCTGTTAGCATCTCTCAAACACAGGGGAACCAGGCATCTGTTAGCATCCTTCAGACACAGGGGAACCAGGCCCAAGTTGTGAGTAGAATCAGATAATGGTGGTGAATCCTGTAAAGAGCACTAAATCATAAAATAAGGGAGATCTACAAAGTTCTGTTTGTCATTTTATGACAACGAGTTCTTGCTATGTACTCCAGGCTGGCTCCACACTTGAATCCTGCTGTCTCTGCCTCCTAAGTGCTGATATTACAGGTAAGATGAGAGCATGTCCCACTTACTCTGGTACTTGAGCTGTATAAATGTATTCAGAATTCACAACAATAAACTGAGGGACAGCGTTTAAGTAATTACAAAGAAATTACCAGTAGGCTATGTGATGAAGCTAAGATCTCACCTCAGTTTATGATATTTAATAGTACATGTTCAGGTTAAGAGCTTGGATGCTTTTGAAAAAGTTTCCCTCCAAAATGCCTTTTCCCCACCCTCCTCTTCCTCCTCTTCCTCCTCCTTATATCCCCTTCTATCTGTAGAAATTAGCGTTTTCTAGAACCCTGCCACTTCAGTTTGACTTTCATATAATCAAGCACGGGATGTGGAAATACTAATATATTACCGCCCAGCAATGATGGCCGTTAAATTTATGTACCATAGAGACAGGTAGTTTGAGCTCCCACCAGGGAGGCTCTGTACTTAGTTCTGTAAGGGAGAAGAATCAGCACTTTTGGGCAAGAGTCAAAGCTGAAAAGACTATATTGTTTTGAAGCCATGTTTATAGCCCCATTGATGAGGACACAGTTCAAGGCTTTGAGATTGTGACTGACAGGTTCCTCTTATATGACAACCTGATATAGGTGGAAGGTTGTTACTGCCCTAATAAGGAAACAAGGATAGAGAAGACTGAAATAGAAAGAGCCAGATCTTTAATTTACTGGGCACAGTAGTTCAGTGCAAAGCTGAGGTCCTGATGCTGAGCCCTGGAGAGATGGGGAGCAGCTCCGAATTGAAGGGCAGTAGGGGCTTTCTGCATCAGGAGATGGCCTCTATCCAGGAGGCAGCATCTAAAGATCTCAGCTCAGTGATGTCACCATGACAATAATCTATTGCCTTAAAGGAGTTTCAGCTTGCCTGTATGGAGGTCTGCATTAGTGACTGACAGGCTGAGAGCTTGGTTCAGGGAATACTTGTAGACAGACATGGAGTAGGTAGGTGATGGTATTGGGCAGAGAAGGACCCTAATCTGTAATATTAACTGTATTTACTAATGTTATACAGAGCCAGGTTCCTCATTGTATCCAAGTTTTATAAAGCATGATAATTATATTTAATGGTCATTTTAAAGGACAAATTTAAAAATTATTAATACAAATGAGAATGAAGGAAAATAGTTTTAAAATATGATATATACAAGATATATCACAAACCCCACAAATATGATACTAAAAATCAATTACTCAACACATTGCAATTCTCATTTAATCCACATCTCTGGATCGCATAGCTTTTGAGTTGGTTAGTTTTTCTCATGGTCTTGACAGAAGCTCAGGGCATGGGAGAAGAGAAAATACCAACACAATGCAATGCCCCCATCAGATTGGTCTGTAGGCAACTCTGTGGGCATTTTCTTCATGATTGATGTGGGAGGGCCTGGTCTACTGTGGGAAGTGCACACCCTGGCCAGGTGGGCCTAGACTCTGTGAGAATGCAGTCTGAGGGAGCCATGGAGAACAAGCCAGTAAGTAGTGTGTCTCAGTACTTTTACTTCAGTTCCTGCCACCATATTTGTACTTCTGAGTTCTTGCCCTTAACCCCCTCAATAATGGTTTGTGTTCACCAGGTGTAAGCCAAATAAACTTCTCACAGAGTGAGGTGACTTCATGGATTCTACGTTTTAGAGAGAAAGTGACTACTCTTTTTTTTTTTTTTTTTTTTTGGTTTTTCGAGACAGGGTTTCTCTGTGTAGTCCTGACTGGGAACTCACTCTGTAGACCAGGCTGGCCTCGAACTCAGAAATCCACCTATCTCTGCCTCCCGAGTGCTGGGATTAAAGGCGTGCACCACCAGCAACTACTCTTGAATACTTAGAATTGATGAGCTCATTCATGACTTGTTAACGTTGGCTTTGGTTGATGTTTTTAGTCACAGCAATAGAAAGTACTAAGACGTTTTCTAATGATTTCTGAATGTATTATAGCAATAACTTTAAAATACATCTTCTATGCAGAGAATGTGGTGATAGTAAGTCTTTCTGGGAACATGGTTTCTTAAAGTTTGTTTTTAGTTACTGATTGTTTAGAAATATTTCTTTCTGCTTTCCTCCTAGTTTGTGCCTTGTAAATTTTGTAGATTTTATTATTATTATTTATTTATTTATTTGGTTAAGCTTGGGGAAACTCTTAGAGTAAGGAGCACTGTGAGTTTATGAGGTGTAAGTTTTGGAGGGAAAGTGACTTATGCAGATACTTAGAATTGATGAACCTAACAGTAACATGGCTGGGTATCATGCTATGGGTTTCACGGTATGTCTGCTGAAATCAGTTGATGCAAATCAATAAGCGTCATAATACCTTCCTAATGTTATTGCTGGATTTGCCTTCCCTTAAGACTTGATTGTTAAAAACTCCAGAGCCTATTCATCCTTCTTAATTTCTTCTTCATAGATTACTGCTTTTCATAGTGTTTGAAAAGAAATCTGTAATACTTGTCTCAACTGGTTGGTTACATGACAGTACCTTGTCACATTTGGTTCAGATTACATTTTTCCTTTAAAATTTCTTTTAGTTTTTAAACAAATTTTAAAATGAAAAAAAGAAAATTTCCATATATATAAAAATCTGATTCCAAATATGGTGTCATAATTTTTCTCGGGTTATATTATAATTTCTTTGCAATTTTCAGCAAAGTTGTTCTATTCAAACTTTATATAATTTGGCATTCTTGTCAAGCCAGGAGAATAGACTGCCTTTGTATGAAGTACCTATCTGGCAGGAGAGCTGAGTTTTGACTAGGCGTTCCAGTAATGGAATCCTTTGCCTATTATTTCACCTGTCTGAGTAGCGAGATTTTCCTGAGACTCTTACTTTTACCTTTTCATTTCCACCCCCTATACCCTTCAGTGTTACCCATAGCAGGGTGCATTGCTCTGCTGACTTCAGCTCTGCAGCTCTTATGTTAAGTGTTGAGTCAGCACATGGGCTGAGCTACGTCCCTGCACATTGAGGCATGCATAACAGTGACATGAGCTATGTAAGTGTTTCTCTCACTTAGATCTTTTTTGCATGTCTGATACTCCTATGCAGTCTAGTTTACAATATGGACACATTGCTGGCTATCTTGTAGAGGAAGGCCTTGGTAGAGGTAGGCCTTGGTAGAGGTCCTAAGGTTGGTTGAAAACCTAGTCTGGCTTTTTTTATTTGTTCATTAGCTTTATTCAATTCCCATTCTTCTTCTATGGCGTTCTGTAGTTGAATCTGATGGGCCTATGTGCAGCTGCTTTGATATTTACACATTTTGATATTCTCTGAGCTGCCTGGACCTCCAGTTTGGTGACTGCTGCTAATTTGAGAAACTCTTGACCATTATTATTTCTCCCTCCCCGTCTCCCTTACACTTCATATTCTAATTCTGTATGTAATACTTCTGAAACTTTTGTAGTGATTTTTGGATATTCTATTTCGATTTTTCATTGTTTGAGTTTTGCTTCGAATCTGCAGTGTTTCCTTTGGTCCCCTTGACACTCCTCCATGCTCAGAGCTTCTTGCTTCAGTTGGGTGGGGTGTAATGATGAGGCTGTCAGAAGCATTCCTTCATTTCATGTGGGTTTTTTTTTTCACTTTGAATTGTTTCTTATATGTCAGCCTGCTGATCACTTGTCCACCCATTTTATTTTTCCATAAAAAGCCTTTACGTAATTTTAAAATCCATGAATGAATTGTATCTCTCATTGACCCTAGTGATCAGTAGGGTGAAGCGCAATCAGGAAGCCCTAAACATTGCCCTCCACCTGTCCACACACACACATACACACACACACACACACACACACACACACACACACACACACACACTCATATACATGTGTACACATGCATGAACATACAATATACACAAACAAAAAATAAGAAACAAAAAAAATCTCTTGAAAATCTGACTGCACTTGTCTCTTGGCAAGGGAAGCACACAGCTATCTAATTGCTTTAAACTGCACATACACTGCTTGGATTGCAGAAAACTCAAAGGGAAGGAAAACAATAACCATGTCTGGTCTGTCCTCACAGAGTTCATCACTACAAACGGGAGGCTGGGGCTTTAGACTGGTAATAAAAAAACAAAACATGGGAAAAAGTAAACTCGCTTATTTGCTGGAACAGGGTATTGAAAAGTCCAGCCTGCCCAGTGTCCAAGTACAAGCTCTCAGTGTTGTGTGACCATGGCTGGGCTCTGGCCGGAGGTGTAGTGAACTCAGATGATGGCATCCCTGAAGCTTCTTCATTTGATCCAATCATATTCCTTCTCCCACTCAGCTTCTCTGGGCCTCTTTTCTGAAACCAAATGCTCCCAGCTCTGCATGCCTTGATGATTGATTCCAAATGTACACTGAAGGGCGTTGGGATGGTGGAGACTGCCAAGTTAGACGGCAGAGGCAAAGCCACGGTTGCTTTATTTCACTGTCATACAGGGAAATTGCTTAGCAATTTTACTAATTTCCTCACATCTTTGTAAAAGCCACATAAAGCATATCTACTTCACAGCTCGTTAAGTGTTTCTTAATCCACAGATCACATTTCTTAAAGCTAAATCAGCTCAAGTAACTTTATCCTCTAAGTCCTCCTGAGGTGGCTTGTAAAACCCTTTTTCTGTCTTTTCCAGCGAATGGTAGGTATATCCAGTGTCTGTGATCCACCTTTAAATTAAATCCTTATTATCTTGTTTAGAATGAAAAGAAGAAAAACTGGTATATCAGTGCACACTGAGCACTTGAGCAATATTCTTTCGTGTCATTAATCACTGTTGAACAAAACAGAATGCGTGTGCCCCTGGCTGTCCGAGTCCCTGAGGGCTCTGGAACCTACAGATAACCCAGGACCTCTTAGTAGGTCTCCTAGGAGGTTTGTGTGGAATTTCTATGTATAGATATTGGCCTGAGAATTATTTCTGTAAAAGTCCTCCAAAGAACCATGCCATAGCAGTGTGAGGAGCAGGGTATGAGGATTGTATAATGACTTGATAGATATTATTCTGCTAATATTTCAAGGTCTGTTTGCCTCCGGGAGCCAGGATGCTCCCAAGTAATTTCTGGATTGAATGTGGCGAATTCTCAGCTTCTGCTGTGTAACCGGAGCACAAGACTCTGTATTCAGAGGACAGAGCACAAACTTACAGTACAGAGCGCTTCTCCTAGTACTCAGGAGAAAAAGGCAGGTGAATTTGAGCTGGAGCAGGCAAGCCTCAGGATCCACTAACTTGCTTAGACAGGCTGGTGGGGGTGGGGAGGTGGAGTGGGTTAAGGGTGAGGGTGGAGAGGTGGGGGTGTGTGGGGAGTGAGTGCTGATGGGTTTGTCCAAATTTCTCCTGTCTCTGCTTCCCCAGTGCTATACCTGACTTTTTATATGGGTGCTGGAGATCTGAACCCAGGCCCTCATGCTTGTGGGAAGCTCTGACTGAGGCTGCTTGGAGATACCCTCTCCTGTCTTCACTTTTCTAAAACTTTTCCTTCATTTCTAATAAATGGATAAAGAATGACCCAGAACAGCTTCCTTATGCTTTCCCCTAAAACCGGGCTCCTCAAAGCATGTTCTCTAAGCACTCTCAGCTCACTTTGCTGGGGAAATTCTTTAAAAGACAAGTTCTGGGCCTGGAGTGGTGGTTCCGTGGTTAAGAGATGTTTGTGCCAGGGACACCAGATCAGCAGGAAGAAGAGGCAGCACCGGCTTCTAGAACAGCGAGAATGGCTTGAGAAGGAAATAAGAAATATGGGTTGAGGAGTGCTTGTTAAGGATATGCAGCTTCTGGGTCTTTCTGTGAGTAGATTTAAAAACTAAGAGTCAATTACAGTTAACTATAACTTTATTATAATCACCTGCATTGTGGTTTACTAAGGTGTAATATGTATTTTCTTATGAAAAACAGTAATATAATTAATCACTCCCTGCTATTTATAACATTTTTACTGATATTCGAAGTTACTTTGGATCTTAATGTGTCTTGAGGGAGAACTAACACACTGTGCTCTAGATTTATTTTAAATAATCATTTTCCAAGTTTGGTTGTGTTACTAATTTGCTGCATTTGCAGCTTTGTTTTGAATAAGGCTAGTAATTTTACCTACTGATTGAATTTTTGAAATGTGTAAAACACGAGTCTACACATTTAAAACTACATAAGCTATGTAGAGTACACACTTAGAGAAATTATGTTGTGTCTTCTCCATAGCTTTGACCTCTCCACTTACAGGTAATTATTTTGTTTTAATTTCTAGCCTGTCTCTTAGTTGTTTTTTGTTTTGTTTTTAAAAATTGTTCACATATTCATTTTATTGTTTATTACTTATTTTATCCTTTTAAAAACAATTATATAATATATTTAACACATATATTATATATATTTACTATGATATAAATATATATTATATATGTATATTTGGACCATCAGGATACATTCTTGCAAACTTCCATGTTTCTCCTTAAATATCAAAGAATGAGATGTCTTGGGTTTTTTTCCTTAGCTTTGGTCTTTTTTTAATTCTCTCAGCTGAACATTAGTAAAGATACATATTACAAGGGCAGCAGTTAAAACCCATGCTAATGAATAGGAATCTTGTTTGCAGGCCTATCTTTGTCTAGATTAGGCAGGCAGTGTTGTCAGATGGCTTTGCTTCCTTTTGCCTTCTCAAAACATGGAGGTGAAGCATTCAGAGGTGATTACTTTATGTGTTGTTTCACTGTGTTTAAGATGTCATAGTGCATTAAAAAATCATTAAAATGTAGAATTATAACACTCAGGAGGTTGGGGCAGGAGGCTTTGCTCAAATTCAGGGCAAGCCTGTACTACAGAATAAGTTCCTACCCCCAACTAGACTGAAACAAACCAAACCAACTGTCTAAACAATTAAACGTGTTGTTGAAAACCACTACAAAGAAAAGTCATTTATTATTTAAGTCCTTTCTGGTCAGTGTTTATGACTAAATTATACCAGGTAATCAAGGCCACCAGTCACCATTTTACCAATTGACACATCCACAATGACAGTGTGTATACAGAGAGAAACCAATTGTACTGAAGAGGCTTCTCGGAGTTTAAAGCATCAAGTTTTCCCCTTATTTGCCACATACATCGATATGGAATTGTGTTTAGAAGGAAGGCAGTTTGTTTCGAAGAGTGATTTTTCCATTCAAATCCATCCTCTAAGGCCCCAGAAAGTATGCTCGCTTCCTGCTTTCTTCCCGAGGCACATACACTTGGAACATGAAGACTCCTGGAGGTCAGATATATTTTCCAGATTTCTTAGTGGTGCATATTGGTTCCTTAGCAACACATTCTCAGCTTTGTATTTTCAGCCTATAAGAAATGATTATATAATGTTACCTAAGTCTTTGAGCAGAAGTTCTATTGCACACATTCATTTTGTTGGTGATTTATTAGCTTTGGGCCTCTGTGTAAATCAGTTTGAGTATAGTTATAATGTCACGGTATCTTACCTCGTGATATAGCCAGTGACTTTTTTTCTGAAAAAACAAAAATGTAAATCACTAAGCAAAAATCAGATGAGTGTCAAAGTTCCATTTTTTAAGCCCTTGTAAAGTAAGATCAATTTAATATTGAGCAAGGAAGAGGAATAATTAATTCTTAACATTTAACATGATTATTTAAAGCTCTAAAGTAGTCAATCTAAAATAAAAATAAAAATATATTTGTAAATATAAACATACAAATAAATATAAATAAATTTTATTTTTATATTTATCATATTTATATAACAAATATATTTTGGTCTTTAAATAAAGAAGATTAAATCATAAACTATGAAAGACTGGTTTGGTGGTCTGTCACCTTCTACAATATAGATGAAGATATTTCTAAGCTTTTGAACTTTTTAAAACCTGAGCTTAACAAAAAAATTGTGAATGCCATATTTTAAATATATTTTAGAATTTTCTCTGGGGAATGCTAATGGGTAATCCAATGTAGTAGTGCTGATATTCTCATAAGTATTCGCATTGTGTAGGTGTTGGGCATCAGTCACAGTGAGGGACAAATATATGCCCTCTGACCTCCGATGTGAAAGAAGCTGACATTAAGAATTGATTGTTCCTCTACCTTTTGGTTGAGATCATATGGAAAATGACAAGCTTATTCATACATTACCTCCTTGAATGTCACTCAGGCCAGAGCTAGTCTCTGTCACTTGGATTGGCAGTTGAAGGCCTGAAAGAGTGGGGTTTTAATGGCTCAGTTCAAGTGCTGAGATGGGGGGAGGGGCAGTACCACACCCCACGTGATGTCATTCCTGTGGAATGCCCTGCTTTCTCTCTGCAATGTGCATCTTTGTTTGAATGAGCGTGCTTCTCAGCCACGTGGATGTGTAGCCTCTATGTCTGGATTCCTACTGGGAGGGCAGAGGTGGCACCAGGGCCTTGATTTATTTCTTCAAGTGTGTTTTGACCTTGGTCACATGAACTCCTTCATGAGTCACCCTGTAATCAATCCTTTTACTGTCTCTGGATGGAACAACCCAGACAGTCAAAAGGTGGTTGAAACATATATTTTAAATATATATCTAATATATAAAATTACATTTTGAATCATAGACTATATGAATTCAGGAAATTGAAATTTTTTTAAATGTCACTTATTTAAATATATTTTAATATATGCTTTTGTAAATTAAATAAATATATATATATATATATATATATATATATATATATATATATATATATTTATATACATGACCTCCTTCATGAGTCACCCTGTAATCAATCCTTTCACTGTCTCTGGATGGAACAACCCAGATAGTCAAAAGGTGGTTGAAACATATATTTAAATATATATCTAATATATAAAAGCATTGTTAAAATATATTTAAACAGGTATATATTTATATATATTTAATTTACAAAAGCATATATTAAAATATATTTAAATAAGTGACATTTAAAAAAATTTCAATTTCCTGAATTCATATAGTCTATGATTCAAAATGTAATAAGGATTGAACCAGGCAGAGCCCAGCATAGAGCAAATAACATTCAGAATAGGATTATTCTGGGACGGCTTATTTATAATGACACCATTAATAAAAGCACGGGAACAACCCTCCCCCCCATGGTATAATAAAAACCCCCATGGTATAATAAAACCCCCCATGGTATAATAAAACCCCCATGGTATAATAAAAACCCCCATGGTATAATAAAAACCCCATGGTATAATAAAAACCCCATGGTATAATGCAGCAACCTGGCCCTTATTACAGCCTATTCAGAGATGAGAACATGGAGGACTAGTGGAACTTGGGGTGTGCGTTCTGCCGAAGACCCAGTAGCCCTGGGGAAGAGCATCAGCCTTCTTCAGAGATACAGCCAGATCTAGACTCTGAGAGAATGAGACACTTTGTTTTCAGCCCTCTTTCTTTCTCTGATTTTCTGTCATGTTTTCCCTTGTCCAATGTTTTAGTCTATTCCTGCTGCTATAACAACATACCCAAGGATGGGTAGGTTCTAACGGACAGATTCCTTTGGTCTGCAGATCTGGAGGTCTAAGAACATGAGTCTGCATCCAGGCTCTGGAGAGTGTCCAAGGACAGACACATGGCCATTGATTCCGATGGTGAGAGTTTGTACGGAAGGGATCACAGGCTGAGCTGGGAACCAAGAGTCTTCACAAGTGCCTGCATCCTCTTTACTATCCTAAACTCTGACTAGAGCAAATACCCTGCTTACTAGAGACAAGCCCCTGCTCTCAGACCCAGAATGAATCTGTCTGTGAGGGAAATCATGACCCAGTCACTTACTGAGAAGCCTTAGCGTTAAAATTCGTTTTTCGATATTGCCACATGTGGGGCTAGTCTTCACCATGGGTTTGCCAGGGACAAACCGCATGTCTTAACTGTACCACTCAACATCACTGGAAGGCGGAAGCAGGAAACCCTGGACTGTGAACCATAAAGATAAGCCTCAGGGTGCAAGACAGGGGAGAGAGTAGCCCAGATAGAACTGAACATTGTCATGGGTTGCCTGTTCTCCATCTCTGCAAAAGCCTTTTAGAGACCTTCACCACTCCTGTCATTTTATATGTAAACAAGAGTAGGCCATACACAGTTTGAAAACTTCCTTGTATAGATAAAAAACTGAATTTATGAAATTTCATTCAAAGTGTTAAGTCTTTATGTGCTGTGCCATGCGCATGCATGCATNTTTTCACACGTTCCCTGCTGAGGAGTGGCAAGTAGAAAGTACTTAAATATAGTCATCATATCATCTTTCATGCCCCAGAAGGCTTTTAATTTGATGGTAAAATTAAATATGAATACAAATGAGAAATAAATAGCATGTTACATTTTATAGATCTCTGGCACATTTAGGAGTAATTCCCACATGGGCATTTTTTTTTTTTTTTTTTTTTGCATACAATGGGCTTTGCCTACATTCTTGTCCTTATAATCTTCCTTTCTCCTCTTTTACAAGTTGTTGAAACCTTCACTCAGGAATGAGAAGAAGCAGGAGTTGCAGTTGTTGCAAAGCCTCCCCTCCCCCAAGTACAGAAACCCTCCAGTGTGACTGCCTTTATTCTCCTAAGTCCTTTGATGGGGAAGTTGTGATTCTTCAGGGCAGTGTTCTGATGAGGTTAAAGACAGATCTGCAAAGGACTGGCGCAAAGTGCTTCCAACACAGCGCTTTATTTCATCACTGTGTTCCTTACAATGTGTGATGCTGTGTGACGCCCTCCTGATATGTGAACAGCGGGGCCAGCTGCGTGAATCACCACCACAGCCCACACATGAGGAAGCTTCCTTACCCTCCTCTCTGTTACTCTGACACCTTCAGAAAATAGTTCTGTGTCTCTGTCTTCTCCTTTGGTGTGAAGCCTCTGGGTAAACTGAGCCTATCCTTGTTTATTTTAAGAACACTTTATCTTCCCTTCCTACCTAATAATGAGAAATGAATAATGTAGATAAAAAGTTCTGCTTTAGTCACACAGTTTTGAAGGATTATTTGACAGCAGTGTGATAATGAGGACATAAACCAAAGTAAATAGCCTTCTGTATTACCTTGTTCTCCAGCGCAAACGGATGCTTTGATCTCTTCATGTCTTCCTTTCTCTGCCTTGACTGGAGTACACATGTTTAAGTCATTGTAATCATCCCTTAGAATCTGTATTCTGCTCTTTTTATTTAATATCTGCCACAAACATCTCTGTACACTCCATATTTAATAATGACTTCATAAGATCTTATTTCCCATGTTCTGTAATTTATGCTGAAATTTTACAAGCGTTGTACCCAGGAGGCAGAGGCAGGTGGGTCTATGAGTTCAAGACCAGCCTGGTCTATACAGCAAGTTCCAGGACAGTCAGGATTACAGAGAGAAACCTTGTCTCAAACCCCTTCTCCCCCCAAATAAATTCACATTTTTTTTACATGTTTGTATTATTTTTTTTTACTTTAAACTTTATAAATGATGTTATTCTGGGAAATAATTCCTTTAAGAAAAAAATTTTTAAATAATAGAGTTTTTGGATCAAAAAGGGTAGATGTGCTTCAAATCAGTTTAACAGTGAACTTGAGATGAGTTTGAAATTTGAAACATGTAGCTACTATATATTATAATATTCTTTATGATTGAAACTCAGAAGGATTTAATTTCATTCTTCATGGGGGCAGACTACATGTTCTTCCAAATCATCTCGTTTTAGTCTGTTTCTCATTAGAGATGAAACTCTAAAGCCTAGATTCACATGGGAGTGAAAGGAAAAGATGAGGAGCGAGTATTGATTATTTACCCTTCTATCTAGAGTCTTCTGATGTCTTCTGTCTTTTATCTTTTTTACTGCTGTATTTATCTGTCAGCCTTTGAACCCAGTAATGATCAGAGAAGAATGATGGCTTGATATTTGCCCTTTAGAGGAAACTTGGATGGCGAGAGCTCACTTCCACATCCTTTGTCTCCTGGGAATTACTTATAAAAATAGTCCCTTTAGCTTTGTGTGACACTGTATTTCCACATCTTTCTAAGTAATGTAGGATTCTAGGATTAGGATTCTTATTAGTAATATAGCAGAGGACTGGAGAGATGGCTGGGCAGTTCAGAACACTGGCTGGTCTTCAGAGAGCCTGGGTTTCATTCCAAGCACTCATTTGGTGACTCACAATTGTCTGTGACTCCCATTTCCAGGGACAACCCCTTCTGGCCTTATCAGGCAATATACACACACGTGATTCCTATGAATGCAGGTAAAGCCCCATACATATTTTTTTAAATTTTTTTTCAATTTTATTAGATATTTGCTTTATTTACATTTCAAATGCTATCCCGAAAGTCCCCTATATCCTCCTCCTGCCCTGCTCCCCTACCCACCTATTCCCACTTCTTGGCCCTGGCATTCCCCTTTACTGGGGCATATAAAGTTTGCAAGACCAAGGGGCCTCTCTTTTCAATCTTCTCTTCTGGTACATATGCAGCTAGAGACATGAACTCTGGAGGTACTGGTTAGTTCATATTGTTGTTCCATCTATAGGGTTGTAGACCTCTTCAGCTCCTTGGGTATTTTCTCTAGCTCCTCCATTGAGGGTCCTGTGTTCCATCCAATAGATGACTGTGAGCATCCACTTCTGTATTTGCCAGGCACTGGCATAGCCTCACACGAGACAGCTATATCAGGGTCCTGTCCGCAAAATCTTGCTGGCATGTGCAATAGTGTCTGCGTTTGGTGGCTGATTATCTTTTAAAAAGTATAGTGGAAACATTTTCTATCCTTTTAAAGACTCATATTTTCTCTTTTAAAACCGTCTATGGTGGCCACTGTCAGGTAAATTCATTGCCTGTTTTCAAAAACAAAGGGGCAAGAGCTACTTTTTGCTTCTCACTACTTAGCTCTGCCAGTGCTGTCTTGCTGAAGCTGTCTGCACTCACGTCCTCAATGGCGTACCAGTCCTGATGCTAATGATGCTATCTATGTTCATTATTCTTCATCTCATCTGACATTCTTGCTGCTCTTATCCTTGAAATCTTTATCATCACTCCTATTTCTTCCTTCTCTTAAGTGTGAGCACATCTAGGTGCTAGCTAGCATTCTTTCATTCTCCAGCTCGCTTTCATAATTCAACCTTCCAAAGCTGGCCTCTTTTGTATACCTCTCAGTGGCCAGGTTTTCAGCTGTCACTTCAAGAACTAACATGTCAGTTGTTATACTCATCGTCCACCCTCGTGCCACAAGCTGTCTCAGCTTTTACATATCTTCACTAGGGCCTGAATCTGGTCTGAACTTTAATCCAGACCTAGTAAATACCTGTTGTTGAAAACTTCTGTTGCAGAGAGTAGAGTTTCGGATCGGGTGAATTTTCTGCTTAATGAACTGCAGAAAATGTAGTGTTTTAATTAACAAGTTGATTATCATTTCTATGGATCTAAGAATCCTTCAGAGGAAGGAGTTCTTCTCTTCATGGTGGACAAAGGTAATCTGTGGGAGGCAAACAGGGCTGAGATACAAGGCTTTCTTTCAGGTTTACTCAAGCTTTTGGCAGAATTAGGCACTTCTTATGACCTTATAACTGAGGTCCTTGTTTTCTTTTTAGCTGGTGGTTAGGTCCTCTCTAAGCAACTAGGGTCTCACTCCCATCTTGCCCCATGATTCCTTTCATAAGCATCTCACAATATAGAGATTACTTTTTTCTATTAACACATTTTTGTTGCTTCTGACCAGATTCAGAGTTTCCCCGCTTTAGTCAGTCCCACTCAGTAGAGTATCTTAACCTGCACCAATGAAAAGCCAAGTGATAGGGAGTTTAATTAAATCTATAAAATCTCATTTCTATGATATAATTTAGTCATGGGAATGAGTCTCTTCCCATTGAAGCCCACACTAGAGGGTTGAGCTTTATGTAGAATATGATACCATAGACTACTAGAGGATTGACCTGCGATCCTTACTGTGGTAAACATTTCCTCTGCCCTGCCTTGGCTCTTGAAATTTTGAAGTATTGTGATTTTTATTGGAAGATGTAAGTCCTTTATTTTTTGCCCAATTCTTGTTATGTAATTTCATAAAATTGTACATGCTTTTGTTCCTCGTCCAGATGGGATGGAATGTAAAGTGACCGTTCTCTTTTGTTGGATCAGATAAGAATAGTTGCTTCTGATTGGTTAAATTACGGCTTTTATCCATTTCCTGTCTAACCTTTAGAGGAAGGTCATTCCTCTTCTAAGATGTGTGGACCAAACCACATTTTGAAATGCTGCTTTACTTAGGAGCAAATCTGTTAGAAATAAAAATATAGCTGTTTTGTTTCAGTAAACAGAATTCTGTTCTGGTTTCCTAAAAAATGTGTTCATAAATAGCATCTGTTTCTATGTAAATATAGAATTGTTGTTAATTATTTTCTGCTTTTGTTGCTATAATTGATGGTAGAATATTTCTGTGTCGTGCCTATTTTGAATTTTTTTTTTCTCTATTATCTTAAACTATTTTTCCAATCTACGAAGAGGGTATCTTTTCAGGGGAGGGCTCTCATACTGTTGTTGATTTTCCATAGATCTGTGGTTATTTCCAACTCTTGGCAACTTTTTTTATTATTCTCTAAGCACGATTTAGGATTCAGTGTTACTTATGTCATACCAGGAAGTCAATTTTATATGATTCCCTAAGTATTACTTAAAAATTGCACCATTTAAGCCAGGCTTGGTGGCACATGTTTATAATCCCAGTGCTTGGGAAACTGAGGCAAGAAGATGAACAGTTGTAGGTCTACCTGAGTTATATAAGGCCCGGTCTCAAACAAACAAACAAACAAACAAACAAAGTTACATGGTTTCTTGAAAACATGGCATCTTAGTTAAAATGTATATAATGTATATACAATGCATATTCAAAGGGATTAAAAGAGAGGTAAAACTTGGCTTAATTTATTTGTTTATGAATGTACTTATTTGATTAATCTATCATTTAGTTTATATGAAATAAATACTGACGCTTGACATAATGGTTTGGAAATTACGAGCTACTTACAGCATCAATTCTTTGTAGAACAATCTTTTGTATATGTATTTATTCACACATTATTCTGTACCTCTCTTTGTGCTTACCTCAAGGAGTTTAAATATAATTTCAAATTAATATCCTTGTCTCTATCCGTAGTCACATTTAGTCCTCACTCCTCTGGACTGCAAAATCATTTCTTGTAGGGTTGTTGGCCTGTGTCTGCTCTTCCACTGGGCCCAGCCCCTTGGGGAGGCAGAAACCTGGGTGGGGGATGGGCAGAAAGCATGGAGTAGTTTGAGTTCGCCTTTCCCACATTGCCCCCTCCCCCATGCAGCCAATGCCACCTGGTGTGCTGGGCTGTAGGGAAGCATAGAGGCAGCACTCCCAGGGTTGGAAAGTGAAGTCTTAGGTGTGGGAAAGCCTGGCTGCAGGGTCCCTGGACCTGTGAGGAGGCTGGGGATCATGGGGTTCTCAGGCTCTTAGACATCCAGGCACTGCTGGAAGTCACAGAAGAGCAGAGAACAGAAGAGCAAAGAAGGCCTGCGTGCTGTGGACATTGGTTAGCCTGAGGGCAGGAGGAAATGGGGAACTTCTGCTTGTCCCAGCAGGGATGACTGTCCTTAGCTTGGTGGCCACAGGTTGTGGCTGGGAGGGTAGAGAGGGCCTTCTATGAGAGGTTAGGCTGCGGCTCTGTAGGTGAAGTCCTTCATGGCTCCCTGCAGTAGATCTCAGTGTAAAGAACCAGTCCATGGTTCTAAACAGTTTAGTAAAGGGGAACGCCAGGGCCAAGAAGTGGGAGTGGGCAGGTAGGGGAGCAGGGTGTGTGTGTGTGTGTGTGTGTGTGTGTGTGTGGTAACAAGGAACTTTCGGGATAGCTTTTGAAATGTAAATAAAGAAAATATCTAATTAAGAAAGAAAGGAAGAAAGAAATGAAGAAAGAAAGAAAGAAAGAAAGAAAGAAAGAAAGAAAGAAAGAAGGAAAGAAGAAGAAAAAAAAGAAAGAAAACAGTTTCTTGTCATGGTGGAACAGGTGGGCCTGAGATTAAATACCTTTGGCAGGGAGGACTGTCTGGGAAGGAAAGCTTATTAGTTAAGCCTTCCAGGCCTCTAGGTACCTCATTAGCATGGAGAACTTTGTCTTGAGCCTACCTGAGGTCAGGTCTTTTCTGTGAGAAGCATGGGATGTGTTTCAAGTCAGGATTCTGGGGAGCTGGGAGTCACATAAGCCTCAGGTGTGTGTTTACCAAGTCTCTGGGTCTCCACATGCTCTACCTTACCAAACTTCCTGGCATGGTTTTACATCCCACAATTTCTTAGGCAGGGCATGGGGAGAAAGAGACAGAGAAAAAGCAGGGAAGGGAAGATCTGTAGCTCAGCCAGTTACTGTGCTCATTGTCCATTTTCGGGCTTTCTTCAGTCTATTCTAATCAAAATGGCACTTTACCTTTAGACAAGGGAACCATGATGGTAGATGTAAGTTGACAAAATAATGTCCTATTCTTCAATGTGACTAAAATGTGCTTCTTGTGCAAGACCAGGTACCTTAACTATCTCATCTGGCCATGATAGTTTCTTTTTATTTTCTTTTTACATCTCACATAAAAATCTGATAACATTAGTAGCTTCCTATGGAATAAGAATATACCATAGTCATTATAGCTGTAGAAGGTAAATATTGTCACTTCTTATTGCAAGGAGAAGAATGAGGCAAACTTCCTTGCACAGTGGTCACTTTGGAGGGTCTTGCCTTTGGTTTTTATTTGTGAAGGAGTGAGGCTAGCTACATAGTTGAAACCTGAAAACATGGGTCTGAGGGAAGTAAGTTGGGAAAATCTAAGAGAATGTTGGAAAACAATGGATCAGTTCATTAGTTCATTAAATGTTCATTAATGCAGACATCTAAACACATAACTAAAGATTATTATAACCTTCATGGCTTCCACCAGTCTGAACCATAGAAAACTGATGCTTATATTCCCTTCCTATTTGAATCAGTAAAAAAGCTGAATACAGGTACTGAGAAAACAGTCAAGAGGATCCTTTACATTATTGCAAGGACATTCATGCATATCCACACAGTCAGTCCAGATGTTGGTGGTAATTGTGAAGGAATTTTCATTGGTGCGCATACAAGGGACCCCAGGGAAAATAATTTCCATCTTTAGTATCAAAGATGCTTCTTTTCATCTGTTTTCATGTATGTATATTATGTAACTCAAAATACAGTTCTTTTTATTGCTACAGTATGGTATTAATTAAAACCAAAGAGAATTGTCTTCCTAATAACTAAGCAAGCTAAACAGCATGCCGTTTATTAAAGTGTAAGTGCCTCAATGTTTTTCAGAGTCCTCATATTACTACCCTTTACGACTTGCAGATATCACACTTCAGATTCATTCTTAGCAACCTGTTGGAAATTCCATTGTTTGAAGAAAGATTTGAAATTGGCTTAGCATTCTTCCCCCTCTGGCTAATAGGCACTGCATTTGCAGATCCCCCGTGATTATGATGAGGATGACTTTATTATTATTATGACTTCATTTTGATCTCTTTGCGATAGTCTGAGCTCTGTAGCCCAGGTTGGTGTTAGACTCACATTCCATCTTCAGGCCTTCAGAAATGTAAAAATTATTGGCTTGTGCCATGTTCTGCTGATGGTGGCTTTTTAGAATGATAATGATCTAGCATGTGGTCTGGTCTGTTATATATTCTTATCATTCCAATAAGACACAGATGAATATCTGTGTCTACCCAGAGTTGGAGATTTATTTTATCCTTTTGCAATGGAGCTGCTAAAAGCAGTTCTTTGTTATTCCTACCTACCTACTGCTCTCAGGTTATTATGTCTATAGCTTTGCCTCCATGCCCATGAAAACTGTACATATTCAAATATACAATGTAATATATATATATATATATATATATATATATATATATATATATATATATATATATATAATTAAACTCTTATAGTTGCTATTTTATAACTAAAATGTCCCCTTTTATGAATCAGAGTGTGAATATCTAATATGCAGCATGTCTGACATTTGACCCCTGTGAAAGGGTCATTTGACTCCAACAGGGTCACGACCCACAGGGTTGAGAACCACTGTTTTATACCTTGTACATAACACTCCCTGTTTCCTCTCCCTGGCCCCACTGTCACATTTTAGATTTCACACATAAATGAAACCATTTGGTGGTGTTTGCCTTTCTATGCCACTTTATCTCATTTAGCATATTGTACTCAGATTCCTCCACGTGGGTAAAGGATGGGGCAGTTGTCCTTCTTCAGTCTGACCAGGCTGAATGGTGTCTTGTCTTGTATCCACACTGCACCATCTTTGTGCAGCCATCTTTGGTGAATACTTAAGTTGGCTCGTGTTTCTTGACTGTTGCCAGGGATGCCACACCACGGTCAAGTGCAGGTATTCGTGTTTGCTGATTTAATTTTTTTCGTACATATTCCCAGAAGTTAGATTGCTAGATCCTGTGGTAATTCTACCTTTAATTTTTTTGAGGAACCTTCATACTGTTTTGTATAACAGCCATGCTAACTTTTGTTACTGTTAACTGTAGATGTGCCCTTTTTTTTTAATCCTCTCTAATACTTGCTATATTTTATCTTTCTTAATAACAACCCTTCTGATAGAGGTCTGGGGCTCTTGCTTTGTGGTTTTAAGTTGCATTTTCTGATGACTAATTATGTCAAGTATCCTTTCATATACTTGAAGAATGCTTGTATACCTTCTTTGGAAAACATGTCAATTTAGGTCTTCTGCTTACTTTGAAATGAGGTTATTTGTCTTAATTGCTACTGAGTCCCTTTTACACTTTGAATAGGTGTTATTCTCTTGCCTTATGAAGTGTGTGGTTTCCAAATGTTTCTCCCTTTCTGTAGGGTGTCTCTTGTAAAATTTTTTACTTCTGCTGCCTATGCTTTTGACATACCCAAAAAAACACATTGCTCAGCCCCACTGTCAAGAAGCTTCTAGAAGTTTTGAAGTTTCAGATACTTTGTCTTTCATGTCCTCAGACTCTCATTTTAAACTGATCATGGCATGTGTGTAACATGGCTCCATTTTTTCTTAAGCACGTGGACATCCTGCTTTCTAGCATCATCACAGTTAGATGATTCTAGAATCACTTTCCCCTTCAATGGCCCTTACATGTTTATTGGCTATCTTGGTATAGGACAAAATTCTCAGCACTTTAAGCTTCCTGTTTCCACTTAATAAAGGAGTCTGCCTCAAAGCTTAGACTTGAGAATTGGACTCATCTAGGGAAGAATCTTGACTCTGAACTTGACCCCAAGACAGCTGTTTCCTTACCTAGCAAAACAGATCATTTTGTGCCTACCTTTTTGATGTGATGCTTATTTCTGTGACATGCTGATGAATTTAAAGGGTTTGGCACAACAAACCAAACACAGCAGCATGCAGGCACAGTAAGCACCTTGCAAACACTAGCTGTTAATATTATTTTTTTAGCTTGAGTAAATGCTGCTGGGAAAGCTTGTCTCTTCTCTGCCTCTGGAGTCACACGTTTCTTTTCCTGTCCAACTCTGATATTACTACTACTACTACTACTACTATTATTATTATTTTATTATTATTATTATTCCTCTCATCTGAGATGCCCTGTTCTGCCTTTCTCCATCCCCATGTACACTATATCTATCTTAATGCAGATAAAATGTCTTCCTTCATGAACCCTGGCTTTCTTTTATTAGATGACTTTTCTTTTGCAGGCTTCTGGGTGCCTGCCTTCAGTTCCATTTATCATGGCTCACAGTAATACCCCACAGCCGGGTGTATCCTTTGTGTTCTCCTGTTCCCTTACTGTGACTCAGGTCAGCTGCCCTTTACATTCTCAGGCCCTCCCAAGAATGGAGTGTACAGGCATCATTTTGAATTTTGTTTTATGTTTCTTAGAAAAACAATTTTAGGTTATTTATCTTGAGTGCCATATGTTTGATAATATAAAATATGCTACTAAATGTAATTTTTACAAACTTATAAAACATGTTGGTATGTATATAAAATATGTATCACATACACATTTAGCATTCACTTTTCTCATGATCTTGAATAGTAATTATTAAAATATTTACTAACTAAATGAAATGCAAGGCATTATATGTATAAATAAATAGACCAAATAAGTAAGGATATTAAATATATACTTCTCAATAAGACTATGTATTCTTATATAAGAGAAGGTATTTTTTAAAGATAAAAGACCAAATTAGGAATAAAAGAGAAGTAAAATATAAAGTGGAAGTATCTCAAATACCTCATATGCCTGGAGGCATATTTCTTGCCTGCCCATGTGTTTTTAAGTCTTGTCCTGTTTCAGGACTCCAATCCATTTGGGAGAAAAAGGGGATGCCTTTGATGCACCAAACAGCAAATTTACAACCCTTTAGTTTAAGATCTTGCTTGGCTTTGTTTGCTGTAGAAATGGAAAGCATCTTATTCTATAAAATAGGTGAATATACCAGATAGCTGGTCAGAGAAGGCCTCTGTGTTTCATTTGATTATGTGAGATATATAGCCTGGGCTGTCCTCTGAAAAGGAAGAGAAATGTAAAGGTCTCAGTTATCCTTGCTATCAAGGTGGTTACTAAGTTTAGAAATATCGGAGCACAGTCCAGGATCACATAACATGCTTCATACATGACCTTGATGGCTTTCCTCTCGGTTCTGTGATTCTCTGTTCTCCCTGTCTACTGATGTGCAGTGATGGTATTTATTGTCATGTTTGAAGGGGGACTATATAGTTGTTCATGTACCAAATCAGCAAGGATTTTTAATTTTTTTAATTATCAAATTTGATTTTAATGTTCATCTTAATTTTAGAAAGCACTTCTTCATTGAGCAGAGAGAGAGAGAGAGAGAGAGAGAGAGAGAAAGACAGAGAGAGAAGTATTAATCTAAATAAGTTTAGTTTTATGGTTTCAAATGGCCTACCAGTTGTCCTTTTTTTTTTATTAGATATTTTCTTTATTTACATTTCAAATGCTATCCCGAAAGTTCCCTATACCCTCCCCCTGCCCTGTTCCCCTACCCACCTATTCCCACTTCTTGGCCCTGGCGTTCCCCTTTACTGAGGCATATAAACTTTGCAAAAACAAGAGGTCTCTCTTCCCAATGATGGGCGACTAGGCCATCTTCTGCTACATACGCAGCTAGAGACACAAGCTCCGGGGGCACTGGTTAGTTCATATTGTTGTTCCACCTATAGGGTTTCAGACCCCTTCAGCTCCTTGGGTACTTTCTATAGCTCCTCCGTTGGGGGCCCTGTGTTCCATCCAATAGATGACTGTGAGCATCCACTTCTGTATTTTCCAGGCACTAGCCTAACCTCACATGAGACAGCTATATCAGGGTCCTTTCACAAAATCTTGCTGGAATATGCAAAAGTGTCTGGGTTTGGTGGCTGATTATAGGATATATCTATCCCTGGGTGGGGTAGTCTCTGGATGGTCCACCTTTTCCTCTTAGCTCAAAACTTTGATTCTGTAACTCATTCCATGGGTATTTTGTTCCCTATTCTAAGGAGGAATGAAGTATCCACATGTTAGTCTTCATTCTTCTTGAGTTTCATGTGTTTTGCGAACTGTATCTTGGGTATTCTAAGTTTCTGGGCTAATATGCACTTATCAATGAATGCATATCTAGTGACTTCTTTTGTGATTGGGTTACCTCACTCAGGATGATATCCTCCAGATACATCGATTTACCCAAGAATTTCATAAATTCATTGTTTTTAATAGCTGTGTAGTACTCCATTGTGTAAATGTACCACATTTTCTGTATCCCTTCCTCTGTTGAGGGACATCTGGGTTCTTTCCAGCTTCTGGCTATTATAAATAAGGCTGCTATGAACATAGTGGGCCATGTGTCCTTATTACCAGTTGGAACATCTTCTGGGTATATGCCCAGGAGAGGTATTGCTGGATCTTCTGGTAGTACTATTTCCAATTTTCTGAGGAACCACCAGACTGACTTCCAGAGTGGTTGTACAAGCTTGCAATCCCACCAACAATGGAGGAGTATTCCTCTTTCTCCACATCCTCACCAGCATCTGCTGTCACCTAAATTTTTTATCTTAGCCCTTGTTACTGGTGTAAGGTAGAATCTCAAGGTTGTTTTGATTTGCATTTCCCTGATGATTAAGGATGTTGAACATTTTTTCAGGTGCTTCTCAGCCAGTCAGGATTCCTGAGTTGAGAATTCTTTGTTTAGCTCTGTGCCCCACTTTTTAATGGAGTTATTTGATTTTCTGGAGTCCAGCTTCTTGAGCTCTTTGTATATATTGGATATTAGTCCCCTATCAGATTTAGGATTGGTAAAAATCCTTTCCCAATCTGTTGGTAGACTTTTTTTTTCCACTTTTTTTATTAGATATTTTCTTAATTTACATTTCAAATGCTATCCCAAAAGTTCCCTATACCCCCCTCTCGCACTGCTCCCCTACCCACTCACTCCGACTTCTTGGCCCTGGTGTTCCGTTTCCCTGTATTGGGACATATAAAGTTTGCAATACCAAGTGGCCTCTCTTCTCAATGATGGCCAACTAGGCCATCTTCTGCTACATATGCAGCTAGAGACACAAGCTTTAGGGGTTCTGGTTAGTTCATATTGTTGTTCTACCTATAGGGTTTCAGACCCCTTTAGCTCCTTGGGTACTTTCTATAGCTTCTCCATTGGGAGCCTTGTGTTCCATCCTAGAGACGACTGTGAGCATCCATTTCTGTATTTGCCAGGCACTAGCATAGCCTCATTAGAGACAGCTATATCAGGGTTCCTTCAGCAAACTCTTGCTGGCATATGCATGCAATAGTGTCTGGGTTTGGTGGCTGAGTATGGGGTGGATCCCTGGGTGGGGTAGTCTCTGGTTAGTCCATCCTTTCATCTTAGCTCAAAAATTTGTCTCTGTAACTTCTTCCATGAGTATTTTGTTCCCTATTCTAAGGAGGAATGACGTATCCACACGTTGGTCTTCCTTCTTCTTGAGTTTCATGTGTTTTGCAAATTGTATCTTGGGTATTCTAAGATTGTGTGCTAATATCTGCTTATCACTGAGTGCATATCTAGTGATTTCTTTTGTGACTGGGTTACCTCGCTAAGGATAATATCATCCAGATACATCCATTTGCCCAAGAATTTCATAAATTCATTGTTTTTAATAGCCCAGTAGTACTCCATTGTGTACCACATTTTCTGTATCCATTATTCTGTTGAGGGACATCTGGGTTCTTTCCAGCTTCTGGCTATTATAAATAAGGTTGCTATGCACATAGTGGAGCATGTGTTCTTATTACCAGTTGGAACATCTTCTGGGTATATGCCCAGGAGAGGTATTGCTGGATGAACCAGTAGTACTGTGTCCAATTTTCTGAGGATGTTGGCCTTTTTGTCTTATTGACCTTGTCTTTTGCCTTACAGAAGCTTGGCAATTTTATGAGGCCCCATTTGTCAATTCTTGATCTTACAGCACAAGCCATTGCTGTTCTGTTTAGGAATTTTTCCCTTGTGCCCATATCTTCGATGCTTTTCCTCATTGTCTCCCCTAAAATTTGAGTGTCTTTGGTTTATTGTGGAGGTCTTTGATCCACTTATACTTGAGCTTTGTACAAGGAGATAAGAATGGATCATTCTACATGATAACTGCCAGTTGTGCCAGCACCATTTGTTGAAAATGCTGTCTTTTCTTCCACTGGATGGTTTTAGCTCTCTTGTCAAAGATCAATAACCATAGGTGTGTGGATTCATTTCTGAGTCTTCAATTCTATTCCATTGATCTATCTGTCTGTTGCTGTGCCAGTACCATGCAGTTTTTATCACAATTGCTCTGTAGTACAGCTTGAGGTCAGGCATGGTGATTCCCCCAGAGGTTTTTTTTGTTTTTTTGTTTTTTTGTTTTTTTTGTTTTTTTGAGAATAGTTTTTGCTATCCTAGGTTTTTATTTTCTTATTCCAGATGAATTAGCAAATTGCCCTTTCTAACTCAGTGAAGAATTGAGTTGGAAATTTGATGGGGATTGCATTGAATCTGTAGATTGCTTTCGGCAAGATAGCTATTTTGACTATATTAATCCTGCCAATCCATGAGCATGGGAGATCTTCCCATCTTCTGAGATCTTCTGCAATTTCTTTCTTCAGAGACTTGAAGTTCTTGTTATACAGATCTTTCACTTCCGTAGTTAGAGTCACACCAAGGTATTTTATAGTATTTGTGACTATTTTGAAGGGTGTTGTTTCCCTAATTTCTTTCTCAGCCAGTTTTTCCTTTGTGTAGCAAAAGGCCATTGATTTATCAGGTTTACGAGTTCTCTGGTGGAATTTTTAGGGTCACTTATGTATACTATAATACCATCTGCAAATAATGATATTTTAACTTCTTCCTTTCCAATTTGTATCCCTTGATCTCCTTTTGTTGTTGAATTGCTCTGGCTAGGACTTCAAGTACTATATTGAATAGGTAGGGAGAAAGTGGGCAGCCTTGTCTAGTCCCTGATTTTAATGGGATTGCTTCCAGCTTCTCTCCTTTTAGTTTGATGTTGTCTACTGGTTTCCTGTATATTGCTTTTATTATGTTTAGGTATAGGCTTTAAATTCCTGATCAGTCCAAGACTTTTATCATGAATGGGTGTTGAATTTTGTCAAATGATTTCTCAGCATCTAATGAGATGATCATGTGAGTTTTGTCTTTGAGTTTGTTTATATAGTGGATTACATTGATGGATTTCCGTATATTAAACCATCCCTGCATCCCTGACATGAAGCCTACTTGGTCATGATGGATGATCATGTTGATGTGTTCTTGGATTCAGTTTGCAAGGATTTTATTGAGTATTTTTGCATCAATATTCATAAGGGAAATTGGTCTGAAGTTCTATTTCTTTGTTGGATCTTTGTGTTGTTTAGTTATCAGAGTAATTGTGGCTTCATAGAATGAATTGAGTAGAGTACCTTTTGTTTCTATTTTGTGGAATAGTTTGAGGAGAGTTGGAATTAGGTCTTCTTTGAAGGTCTGATAAAACTCTGCACTAAACCCATCTGGTCCTGGGCTTTTTTTTTTTTTTTTGGAGAGTATTGATAACTAACTGCTTCTATTTCTTTACAGGAAATGGGACTGTTTAGATCATTAATCTGATCCTGATTTAACTTTGCTACCTGTTATCTGTATGTAAAATTGTCCATTTCATCTAGGTTTTCCAGTTTTCTTGAGTATAGCCTATTTTAGTAGGATCTGATGACATTTAAGGTTTCCTCCGGTTCTGTTGTTATGTCTCCTTTTTCATTTCTGATTTTGTTAATTAGGATAATGTCCATGTGCCCTCTAGTTAGTCTTGATAAGGGTTTATCTATCTTGTTGATTTTCTCAAAGATCCAGCTCCTGATTTGGCTGATTCTTTGAATAGTTCTTTTTGTTTCCACTTGGTTGATTTCATCCCTGAGTTTGATTATTTCCTGCCATCTACTGCTCTTGGGTGAATTTGCTTCCTTTAGTTCTAGAGCTTCTAGGTGTGCTGTCAGGCTACTAGTGTATGCTCTCTCTAGTTTCTTTTTGGAGGCACTCAGGACTATGAGTTTTCCTCTTAGGACTGCCTTCATTGTATCCTATAATTTTGGGTGTATTGTGGCTTCCTTTTCATTAAACTCTAAAAATTCTTTAATTTCCTTCTTTATTTCTTCCTTGACCAAGGAATCATTGGGTAGGGTGTTGTTCAGTTTCCAAGTGAATGTTGGCTTTGTATTATTTATATTGTTATTGGAGATCAGCCTTAATCTGTGGTGATCTGATGGGTTGCATGGGACAATTTCAATATTTTTGTATCTGTTGAGGCCTGTTTTGTGACTGATTATATGGTCAGTTTTGTAGGAGATACCATGAGGTGCTGAGAAGTAGGTATATCCTTTTGTTTTAGGATAAAATGTTCTGTAGCTATCTATTAGATTCATTTGTTTCATAACTTCTCTTAGTGTCCAGTGTCTCTGTTTAGTTCTTGTTTCCAGGATCTGTCCATTGGTGAAAGTGGGGAGTTGAAGTCTCCAACTATTATTGTGTGAGGTGCAATGTGTGCTTTGAGCTTACTAAAGTTTCTTTAATGAATGTGGCTGCCCTTGTATTTGGAGCATAGTTATTCAGAATTGAGAGTTCATCTTGGTAGATTTTACCTTTGATGTGTATGAAGTGCCCCTCCTTGTCTTTTTTGATAACTTTGGGTTGAAAGTCAATTTTATTCAATATTAGAATAGCTATTCCAGCTTGTTTCTTTGGACCATTTGATTGGAAAATTGTTTTCCAGCCTTTTACTCTGAGGTAGTGTCTGTTTTTTTCCGTGAGGTGGGTTTCCTGTCAGCAGCAACATGTTGGGTCCTGTTTGTGTAGCCAGTTTATTAGTCTATGTCTTTTTATTGGGCAATTGAGTCCATTGATGTTAAAAGATATTAAAGAAAAGTAATTGTTGGGCTGGAGAGATGGCTCAACGGATAAGAGCACTGACTGCTCTTCTGAATGTCATGAGTTCAAATCCCAGCAACCATATGGTGGCTCACAACCATCTGTAAGGAGATCTGATGCCCTCTTCTGGAGTGTCTTAAGTCAGCTACAGTGTACTTACATATAATAAATAAATAAATCTTAAAAAAAAAGAAAATTAATTGTTGCTTCCTGTTATTTGTGTTGTTAAAGTTGGGATTCTGTTCTTGTGGCTGTCTTCTTTTAGGTTTGTTGAAGGATTATTTTTATTGCTTTTTCTAGAGTGTTGTTTCTCTCCTTCTTTTGTTGTTTTCCCTTTGTTATCCTTTGAAGGGCTGGATTTGTGGAAAGATATTGTGTGAATTTGGATTTATTATGGAATACTTTGGTTTCTTCATGTGTGGTAATTGAGAATTTTGCTGGATATGCCTGGGCTGGCATTTGTGTTCTCTTATGGTCTGTGTAACATTTATCCAGGATCTTCTGGCTTTCATAGTCTCTGGTGAGAAGTCTAGTGTAATTCTGATAACCCTGCCTTTATATGTTACTTGACCTTTTTCCCTTATTGCTTTTAAAATTCTGTCTTTATTTAGTGCATTTGTTGTTCTGATTATTATGTGTTGGGAGGAATTTCTTTTCTGGTCCAGTCTATTTGGAATTCTGTAGGCTTCTTGAATGTTCATGTGTATCTCTTTCTTTAGGTTTGTGAAGTTTTCTTCTATAATTTTGTTGAAGATATTTGCTGGCTCTTTAAGTTGAAAATCTTCGTTCTCATCTACTCCTATTATCCTTAGGTTTAGTCTTCTCATTGTGTCCTGGATTTCCTGGATGTTTTGAGTTAAGAGCTTTTTGCATTTTGCATTTTCTTTGATTGTTGTGCCCATGTTCTCTATGGAATCTTTTGCACCTGAGATTCTCTTTTCCATCTCTTGTATTCTGTTGCTGATACTCCCATCTATGTTTCCTGATTTCTTTCCTTGGGTTTCTATCTCCAGAGTTGTCTCATTTTGGGTTTTCTTTGTTCTTTCTACTTCCCTATTTTGGTCTTGGATGGTTTTGTTCAATTCCATCACCTGTTTGGTTGTGTTTTCATGCAATTCTTTAAGGGATTTTTATGTTTCCTCTTTAAGGACTTCTATCTGTTTAGCAGTGTTCTCTTGTGTTTCTTTAAATGAGTTATCAATGCCCTTCTTAAATTCCTGTACCAGCATCATGAGATATGATTTTAAATCCGAGTCTTGCTTTTTGAGCATGTTGGGGTATCCAGGGCTGGCTGAGGTGGGAGTGCTGGGTGCTGATGATGGTGAGTAGTCTTGGTTTCTCTTAGTAAGGTTCTTACATTTGTCTTTTGCCATCTGGTAATCTCTAGCATTAGTTGTTATAGTTGTCTCTGGCTGGAGCTTGTTCCTTCTGTGAGTCTGTTGGCCTCTGTCTGCAGACCTGGGAGTCCAGCTTTCTCCTGAATCTCACTGGTCACAGTACTCTCTGCATGCAAGCTCTCCTCTTGCAGGGAAGGTGCACAGAGGTCTGGCATTCAGACCTGCCTCCTGGCTGAAGATGAAGCTCTGAAACAGGGCCTGTCCCAGAAGATGTGTTGCCTCTGCAGTCTGTGCACTCACCTGCACAGACTCTTCTCTGAGGGACCAGGGACACAAGATCGCTACCTCACCTGCTCTGGCAGTCAGAGCCCTTTCAGGCGGCCACTTCTCCTCTGGCAGGGAAGATGCCCGGATGTCTGGAGCCCAAAACAGGGTCTGTCCCAGAAGCTGTGTGGCTTCTGGCTATCTCAGAAGCTGTGTTGTTTCTCAGTTTGCACTCTCACGTGTTCAGACTGGTCTCTGAGGGACCCGGGACACAAGATGGCCCCCTCACGTGCTCAGGCAGTCAGAACCCTTCCAGGCAGACATCTCTCCTCTGACAGGGAAGGTACCTGGATGTCTCGAGCCCAAAATAGGGTCTGTCCCATAAGCTGTGTCGCTTCTGCAGTCCACTTGCTCATCCTCTGCAGTCCGTGAGTTGACCTGTGCAGATGGTCTCCGAGGGACACGGGACACAAGATGGCTCCCTCATGTGCCCTGGCAGTCAGAGCCCTACTAGGCGGGCACCTCTCTTCTGGCGGGGAAGGTGCCTGGATGTCTGGAGCCCAAAAAGAGGTCTGTCCCAGAAGCAGTGTCACTTCTGCAGTCTGCACTCTCACCTGTACAGACTGGTCTCTGAGGGACTAGAGACACAAGATGGCTCCCCTACCAGCTGTTCTTGCAAGAGGTCTTTTCCTGAGGATTCTCTGGCACACACCAGCTTTTGGGAATCTTTTTAAATTACTGGGGTTTGTTTGTTTGTTTGCTTGTTTTTACAGTGGTTACCCCACTTCTGGGCCACATTCCCCAGTTCCTCATCCCATCCCCCCCCCCCCCCCCCCCCGTCTCTAAGAATATGCCCCTCTCTACCTTCCCACCATGCCTTTCTAATCCCTGGGGCCTCAAGTCTCTTGGGGGTTAGGCATGTCTTTTCTCACTAAGGCCAGTTCAGTTAGTCCTCTGCTGTATATCTGTTGGGGGGACTTTAGGCAAGCTACTGCATGCTGCCTGGTTGGTGCCTCAGTGTCTGAGAGATCTCCAGGGTCCAGGTTAGCTGAGACTTCAGGTCTTCCTATGTGGTTGTCCTCCTTCTCAGCTTCTTGCAGCCTTTCCCTAATTCAACCACAGGGGACACCTATTGGTTGTGTGTCAGTAACTGCATCTCTCTCAGTCAGCTGCTTGTTGGACATCTCGGAGGACAGCTATGCTAGGCTCCTGCCTGTAAGCACACCACAGCATTAGTAATAGTGTCAGGACTTGGAGCCTCCCCTTGAGTTGGATCCCAATTTGGGCCTGTCACTGGATTGCCTTTCCCTCAGTTGCTTCTCCATTTTTTTTCTGCAGTTCCTTTAGACAGGGACAATTCTGAGTCAGAGTTTTTGTCTGTGGGATGGCAATCCCATCCCTCCACTTTATACCCTGTCTTTCTGCTGGAGGTGGACTCTGCAAGTTCCCTCTCCCCACTGCTGGGCATTTCATCTAAAGTCCCTCCCTTTGAGTCCTGAGTGCCTCTTGCCTCCAAGATCTCTGGTACATTTTAGAGGGTCTCCTGCACCTCCCACTCCCTGAGGTTGTCTGTTTCCATTCATATTCAATAGGACAAATCGGCAACCTACAGATAGGGAAAAAACTCTCACTAACCTCACATCCGATAGAGGGTTTACACCCAAAATATATAAAGAACTCAAGAAGCTAATCTCCAAAAACCCAAATAACCAAATCAAAAAATTGGGTTTAGAGCTAAACAGAGAATTCATAACAGAAGAATCTTGAATGGCCAAGAAGCATGGAAAGAAATGTTCAGTGTCCTTAGTGGTGAGGGAAATGCAAATCAAAATGACCCTGGGATTCCACCTTACACCAATCAGAATGGCTAAGATCAAAACCTCAGGTGACAACACATGTTGGCAAGGATGTGGAGTGTGGGCCTGTGTACCAGAGGCTTTCCACAGAGATTGCTGGCCCAGCCTGGTGCGAAAGTTCCCACAAAGGGAAGCTTGTGCGGGAAGGGAGGGGAAGTTACTTCCCCCATGCTGTGGTTGGCTCTACCTCTGTTGCATTGTCTGGTTACTGGGTAACTCCTCACTGCCCTGCATTGAGTCAGGTCAAGCTGGGCTGACAAGAAACTCACTAGTCAGTGAGGAGTGTGACAGAGTTTGAGGTGACACTCTGGGAGAGCAGGCCTCTTTCCAAGTGTTACAGCTCTTAGAACAAAAGTCTTGTATGATGGAGTATTGCATGTGGAAAGGCTTGGTGCTGTTCCTACGTGACTGATGTCCACACAGCTCTCCTGCGGGGGCTGTAACTTTGACAGGAGCCAGGGGCCCAGGAGACATGATTGAATACCTTCTATCCTGTGCAGGTGGAAATCACCACCAACAAGGTTCCAGATCTTTGCTCAACTGGAGACCAGGCTGTCTGCACAGCCCACTGCCCCACAGTGGAGAAAGAAGAACATTCCTCCATTGCTAGTAGGATTGCATACTGCTACAACCACACTGGAAATCAGTCTAGTAGTTCCTCAGAAAATCTGAAATAGATCTACCTGAAGACCCAGCTATACCACTCTTGGGCATATGCCCAAAAGGTCCCCCATCATACATAGGGATACATGCTCCACTATGTTCATAGTGGCCTTATTTGCGATAGCCTGAAGCTGGAAACAACTCAGATTTCCCTCAAATGATGAATGTATAGAGAAATGTGGTTCATTTACACAATGGAATACTGCTCAGCTATTAAAAAACGAGGACATCATGAGTTTTGCAGACAGATGGATGGAACTAGAAAATATTATCCCTAGTAAGGTAACTCAGACCCAAAAGGACTGAATACCCAGGATACAATCCACAGAACTCAAGAAGGCTATCAAACCAAAGGACCCAAGTGAGGATGCTTCAATCCCACTTAGGAGGGAGAAGAAAGCCATCATGGGGAGCTGAGGGAGAGAGGGAACTGGGTGGGAGAGGGGAGAGGGAGGGGAAAGGGGGACTCTTCCACTACTGAATGGCTCAGTTCTCCCACCTACAAATTAGGAAGGTGACTATTATTTAAAGTGAAGTCTGTGGAGGGTAAATCACTTGTTCAAAGTCTGGCATCTTACCTTATCTGGAGTAGAACTCTTTAATATGCACACTTTCGTATGTCACTTAGTCTAGATGGCTATCATCTAGGATGGACAAAAATTCATCTGTTTTTAACTGTGTGACCATAGAGAAATCCAAGGATAGACTATTTGTCATGGCCTAGGAATCTGCATACAGGAAAAACTGCAGATGATTAGAAACATTTAGACAAATGTTCCTTTAATTCTTTGTAATCTCTTATTCCCACATAGATTTAATTTCATTGCATTGGAGATTTTAAAATGTAGACTTTTTGTTACTTCATAAAATTTTGTACTTTTGGATATATCTGTGTACAATATTTATAGGTTATTTCTTCTAATTTGATAGTGAAATCTGAAATTGAAATAGTGACTAGAGAGAGCCCAAAGAAGAATGTCAGGCATGTAAATGTGTTTTTTTTTATTCCAAAGTTAGTCTATACATGATTTTGTATCAAGATTTATTTTTATTTTTGCTTCCAGATTTGTGTCTATTTTGCACTAGCTGAGCACAGAGTCTCACCATTATTCATTGACTTCTAGATAAAAAACATTTAGAAATTTATCGCTCAAAGGCATCAATGAGAGGTAACATTTTTCTTTTGCTGGGTTGGTGACTATATTTTGATAAAGAAGAACACAATGGTTTATCAGATAATTGTGAAAAGGGTTTCCAGTATGAAGGCCTTGGATAGCCAGTGTGTGCAGTGCAGACATTCACAGTTGATGTGTATATAACACATCCCTCCTACCCACACTAATCTCCATGTGAAAACACTTTCCACAAGAAAATTTGCCCAGATGTTTTTCAGGCATAATTTTGTAATATCCAAGGAAACAGGAGAATAAAGCATATTCCACCTTCATACCTGTGATTTTAAAGATTTTAAGATTTTTTTTCCTCATTCTGGTCAACCCTGCTCACTCTGGTCGTCCCCTCTCGCTCCGGTCGGCCCCGCTCACTCAGGTCCCACTTGCTCTCTCTGGTCCAAGGATTCATTTTTTATTACTCATAAGTACACTATAGCTAACTTCAGACGCACCAGAGGAGGGCGTCAGATCTCATTATGGGTGGTTGTAAGCCACCATGTGGTTGCTGTGATTCGAACTCATCACCTTCAGAAGAGCAGTCGGGTGCTCTTACCTGCTGAGCCATCTCACCAACCCCAGATTTTAAGATTTTTAACATCTTAGAATATACAAGCTTACTCAGGACAGCTCATTGTATCTTTCTTCTTTATACTTTTCACCATTTATTGCATATTTAAGACAATTCAGTAATGATCATAAGATTTCTTTTATCAACTTTTTCAAATGCTTGGCCAGACAAGTGAGTTGTTCCTACAGTGTGGCCATGATACGTGGCACTGAATTTTAACAGCTTGCCCTGCTCATCATACATACATGTATATGTATATGTATATGTATATGTATATGTATATGTATATGTATATGTATATGTATATGTATATGTATATGTATATGTATGGGCAGATTTGCTGTCAAAGTCTTTAGTATCTTTATCTTGTGAGCTAACATAATTCAGATATATTTGTGTTTTCAAAGCTGCCAAAAGCATCCAGAATCATCTTTGTATGGATAATTGGTCCAATTATAGATAAGACATCTCAAATCTAAAAATATGAAATGAAATATGCCCCAAATTTGGAACATTTAAAATACTGACCTGAGTCCAGTTGTGGAAAGTTCCACATCAAATTTCATGTTGTGGGTCATAAGAACTTAAAATTATTGTTTAAAATTGCCTTTGGGCTTACACATTTGGCATATCTGAGTAATGAATGAGTTCTGTATTTAGACTTGAGACCCATCTTTAAGATGTCTCATTAGATATTTTCAAAAATCCCCAAATTTGAGAAACATCTGCAAATGGAAACATTTTATGTCCTCAGAGTTTCAGGTGAGATGCGCAAGCTACCTCATAACATATACCTTATGTTATAAGCCTTTGCCAGCCATAATGGCACCTTTTTACTCACTTGCCAATTCAGTTTTCTTTGAAGGGAATTCCAATAAAAACATTTTATAAATATTTTGAGCAACTGCAGTTATCACTGGCTGAAATGGACGTAATCTCAAGATTACAATGTAGAAATTAAAACTCAGCTGACTTATTTAGTTTGACTATAATTGTTTTAAGAGCAGTCCCATTATTGTAATCCTGATCCTGTAAAGAGGAAGATATTTTAGCAGAACCAAAATAAAATGACCTTATGCGATGACTCCTTTGTTCATCAAAAGTCATTATAAGCAGACTGATCTGTCCTGGAAATGGGGGTAAGTTAGGGAGCTAATGGATCAGATTGAGAGATGGCAAAGGTCACCTTTTAAGGACTGCAGTCTTGAGAGAAATGGTCAGATGTCAGCTTTTGTTGATGGATATCTAGTTCATGCCTGTATTTTCTAGATTCCCCTGGTTCTGACTTAATTCAGAAATATTTCAACAGAAAAATTACATGTTCTGCATAGACAAATGAAGATTTAGCTTTACCTCCAGTTGGGTATAATGATCTACACTCTTTATCCTAGTATGGGGGAGGCAGAGGCAGAGGCAGGTGGATGGGTTCAAGGATGGATGAAGCTGTTTGGGCTTCATAGGGAGTTCCAGAAGAGCTAGGGCTACATGGTGAGACCTGCTTTTGTATGTGTGTATTTGTTTATCTTTGTTTGTGTATGTATGTATCTGTGTGTGTGTGTGTGTGTGTGTGTGTGTGTGTGTGTGTGTGTGTATGTGTGTATGTGTGTGTGTATGTATGTATGTATGTATGTATGTATGTATGTATGTATGTAAGTATGTGAGTATATGCTCAGGAGTGATATAACTGGGTCTTGAAGGTTACTGATCCCTTGGTTTTTATTCATTTGTTTGTTTTTTGTTTTGTTGTTGTTGATTAACTCAGAAACCTATCTACTTCTAAGAAGCGCTAGTGTATTGAAACTTTGCATGTTGTGCATAGCTCCATTATTTGGTTCATTATAGTGGCAGGAAGAGTATATCCAGTTATATAAATAGATAAAATACAAAAGCTGTGATAAGAACGAACAGTTGTAACTCACTTAACAGGGTAGAAAGTTGGTTCAAGTAGAGTCTAGGAAATGTTTGAGAATCGGAGGCACCAGATAGCTTAAAAAAAAAAAAAAGAAAGAAAAGAAAGAAAAGAAAAGAAAAGAAAAGAAAAGGGCTATATTGTGTAACTGAAGATTATTTAATTTTAAAAAGATACTGAACTCTAAATATAAAATGACAAATCAACTGTCATAATTTTGTTTTATATCTATAAGGGTGTGAGAGAAGAGGAAGTGTTTATACTTCTCTTTCAGATTAACGATTATGCATGCTTTACAGCCAGTAGAGTTGTCTGCTTAGATGCTATTAATAGGACTGCAGATAATTAATGACACTTAAAAAGACTTACAGACTTATTAGAGGTTCCACACATCTAGAGAAAGATCTGGATTCTGCACAGGAGTGTGCTGTAGGAAGTCATTTTGCCTGTTCTGTGCCACAGATAGTGTTTGCTTCTCTGTTGCTTTAAGGCAAAGGACATTTATTGTAGTTTGCCAGAAGCTGGAAGTCTGTGAAGTGTGTCAAAGCTAATTTTTGGAATTTTGGTAGTTAGAAACAAAGCAGACATGGAAAGCATAGAGCTTATAGCTTAGAAGTAAAAAGTCTCAGAGTCCTGAAGCCATAGAGTACATAAGATGTATGGTGAAACACTAGACTTTGAAAATTGTTTTATTTTTTATTTTTTAGACGTGGTCAAACTCTGTAGCCCAGGTTGGTCTTGAGTTTCATGGTATCCTCCTGTCTCAGCCTCCCAAGTGCCAGGACTGTAGCATGAACCACCAAGGCTGGATTTAGAGTTTGCGTTCTTGTAAGGAGCAGCAGCATTCAGGAGTCCAGCCCTTTCTAAGCCCCAGTAATCAGAGAAGAGTATCTCCATTATCCTGGCAGAAGCAGGTTTCTCTCTGGGGAACAACTATCCCCTCTAAATTGTGGAGTAGACAGCAGGAAGTGTAGTGAGGCTGGAGGAGATCCTAAGCCCAGTCTGAGTATCTGAATGTTGGAACTATATTATCCAGATACATAGAAATCTCTTGTTTTGGGCTAAGTGACCATATCTGGTAAGGAATGTACAGACACTGACATTTTTTATTTTTCCAATGAAGTTTGTGCCTCCTCTCAAGAGACATTGCACATGTACATCCATAATGCTTCACACACAGCCTCCAAGCAGTGTGCTATTGGCTTCTGTCTTACTTAGGGTTACTATTGCTGTGATGAAACACCATGATCATAGCAACTTGGGGAGCAAAGGGCTTATTTGACCTCCACTTCCACATTGTAGGCCATCACTGAAGTCAGGACAGGAGCTAAAGCAGGGCAGGAACCTGAAGGCAGGAGCTAAAGAAGAGAATATGGAGGAATGCTGCTTACTGACTTGCTCCTCCTGGCTTGCTTAGCCTGCTTTCTTCAAGAACCCTGGACCACCAGCCCAGGGATGGCACTGCCCACAATGGACTGGGCTTTTTCCATTGATCACTAATTTAAAAATTGCCTCATAGATGGATCTTATGGAGGATTTTTCTCAACTGAGATTTCTTTCTTTAAGATAGCTCTAGCTGTGACAGAGGCCAAGGAGTGCCAGGCATTTGAAGATAGCATCTAGAGAAAAAAACCAAGCCAATGTGAAAAGGATTCATCTGAAATGAAGATGTTGTGAAATGAAAGGAAAAACACAACATTGTAATAAAATATTAAATGAAATAAATATTGTATATCTGAAAAATGATAATGGCATTGGGTATCCAGAGGAAAGTAAAAGTGATAAAAAAATGGAAGTGTTGAAGGATATAGTGGGATGGGGTAGCCTGATGCCAAGAAGGCAGAAGAGGATGTTGGATGCCCTGGATTGACTCGTGGTTGTGAGTGTCCATGTGGCTGCTGGGAACTGAATCCAGTGCTCTTAACTATTGAGCCAACTCTCTAGCCCCTAGTATGAATTTTTATTAAGGTGTTCCTTGATGGTTATTTTCTGCCAAATGGGTGGGAAATAATTTACCAAATAATATTGGAATTATGGTACTGTGAAGTTAAAATTCTGATTTTCTTATTATAACTGTAATATGAGTTTATTATGAAGTATTTGGAAACTCTGTAGACATAGAACAAATGAAATGTATAAACCAGTGATTTTACTACCCAGGGAAAACTCCTGCTGGCATTTCATTGTTTGATGTTGTTTTTCTTTACGTATACATATATTTTCTCTTTTTTTGCAACATGTGATACTTTCTTTAAGGAGATGCTGCAAGTATCTGTTATTAAAGACAGTGTTTCATACAGCTAACTGGCCTCAGACTTACAGATGGCCTTGACCTTCTCCTGTCCCTCCTGCTTTTCAGATGATAGAATAATGGTGGTTCACTGCCAGGTGTGGCTAACATCCTTTACTGCCTTATATGGAACGTTAGTGCCAGAAGTATAATTGTAAGTTTTGTCGTGATTGCTATTTTGAGACAGCATCTTGGTACGTAGCTCAGGCTGGCCTGTTCTTAATGCAGTCAGGTCTGCCTTCACAATCACTATAGTTGTTGTGCTTTCAACTCTTGAGGCCACGATTCTTGGGGGATTGTAAGTTTTGTATCTTATTTAATTTTCTGTCTGCCTTTCAGACTTTCTCTATGATATATTGTCAGTCTTTATAGCTAAGCATTTATACACATTTGTAATAATTTCTTTAGGTAAAATTCATAGAAGCCAAAATATTTATTGTTGAACTGCTCTCTGAAAGTTTTGTGCAGCTACACCTGCAGTATTTATAGATGTTGCAGTTCCTTAATAGTTTTGTCAACATTTTGTTTTCTAATAATAATTATTTATAAAAGTCATGCAAATATTGTTTATCTATTTTTCCTTTATTAGACTATTGGGTGCAAAATATAAGTTTAAAAGTTTTATACTAAAATTTGAAAGATTATTTTCTCTAAAGAAGGAAATAATGAACTATCATTAACATTGTATAATGATGCCAATTATGTGTATTCTCAGTATCTATGAGACTGTTATATTCTTCATAAAGATAATGCTATCATTGACAAATGGACAGAATAGACCTTAAGTGTTGTAATAAGCCAAGCATGGTATCATGATCACTCAAGGCAACGGCAGTGGACATACTTTTGAAGTACTTTGGGCATATTTTGAAAATGGAATTGACAAACATCTCTGACCATTAGATATGAGGAAGAAAGAGGAATTGCATAGTTCTTGACGAGAGGAATTTAATAAGTTATTTATGGAGATGGAATGGATGTAGGGAAATCATATTTATTACACAAGATTGGTTCAGGGTTCAGGTTTGGATATATTAAGTGTGGTATGCATACATATGATAAACTAGTGGAAATGTTAATTCTGTTGTTCAGAGGAGAATTTTAACTAGAGTTTCAAGTATGGACATTTTCATAAAAACAAAAAGAGAAACTTTTAGATGAAATTATTAAGGAAATGAAAAAAAAATTAGTAGAAGCAAGGACTCAGCCCTAGTGGCTAGCTGTGTGAAGGACTGATCCCTGGTGTGTAGCTGTGTGAAGGACTCAACCCTAGTGTATAGCTAGCTGTGTGGTCAAGTACTTAGAGTTCAGCACAGGGGATGAAGCCAGCAAAGGAGGTTGGGAAGCAGGAAGAAGAGAAAAACAAGCGACTGTGGATGGTAGGAAATTTAAGCAGAAGGGTGCTCAGCAGTGGCAGGTGCTCCCTATGGGTCAGATAAGATGAGCACATTGATCATGGATCATAAGGCATTGTAGATGACTAGTGAGTTTGATAAGAGCAGGCTTTGAAAGGAAAATCACACAAATTAATGGTTTTTCTAAATAAGAGACATAAAAATTTATATAGTGATAGGAAAGATCTAACATTTTTTTTCAAATCCCAGGAGAAGGAAGTAATTCTGGTGCTTTCTGAGTAGACCAGAATGGATGGATTAGATATATGAGCAAGAGCTGTGTAAAAGATTAGCTTTAGATAACTAGAGAGCTAATCATTAATAGGAGGGAAGACTGAGCATAGGACATATAGGGATGCAGTGATGGGGGTCTATGCAACTTATACATGTTTACTTGCTTTTCCTTGACGATACAACAAGCAAGAAATAATCTTTGAAAGTGGATGGGGGAAGGTAGATGTTGAAGGTTTGAGGAGCGAAATGAAGACATGGACTATACTGGGACCCAGGTGGGTGTTCTAAAAACTGCTGTAGGGTGTGAGCGCCAGGAAGCTTTTAAGGATTGCTTATAGTTATTAAATCTTAAGAAACATCTTGATCTGTTATCAGTTTCACTTAGTTGTACTGGTAGACCTAGAATAGACCCAGGGTTTGTTTTCATCAATATTGGTTCAGTCTGGGGAATGTCAGATGTCAAGTGATGGGTTTGCTGAATCTCACCTGAACAAAGGTATGAGGAATGATAGAATGGAAGTAAACCCAATGGCTTAGTTCTATTCCACTCAAAGTTTTGAAATGGTGTGTTAAGAAAGCTAGGATAGGTGCTGGAAAGATGGCTCAGTGGTTAAGAGCACTTGTTACCCTTTTAGAGGACCTGGGTTTGGTTTCTACAATCCTCATGTTGGCTTACATCCATCTTTAACTTCAGTTCTAGGGAATTGTCCACTCTCTTTTGGGCTTCTTGGGAACTAGGCATTCACATAGTATACACACACACACACACACACACACACACACACACACACACACACTCAAATAAATGCATAAAAGTTTAAAGCATGAAATGAAAATAAAGCCCAAATAAATGAACATAGTAAAAAGAAGTAGAGAGAGGATTAAAGCAGAGAATACTATAACTGGAAGGAAAAGATGTTACTGTGACTATGAGGGAATGATATCCAATCTCATTGGATGAGATTAAGTTGTTAATTTGAAAGGTGACTTAAGTAAATATCAAAAATCTCCAGACTGTAAAATAGGAGTAATGTTGGACAGTGTGATACTGAACCCAAACTGAAACTTTCAGAAATTGAAGGGAAGTGACTTGAAACCAGAGACTACAGGATGCGTGACAGTATAGTCTGGTGTATGGGATTTTAAAAAGAGTGTAAGTTTTAGTGGAATGAGGAAAAATTGCTCAACTGGAAATGAGAAACAGACACATTCTCCCCCTACCACCAGACCCCCATTAGCAAAGCTATATAGCCCCTACTCAAGAAACTGTGCGGTGCTACTTCTGAGAACAAGATGGTGAAGAAAATAACAAAAACAAAAGTTGCAGCTAAGGGATGGACTCTGTGGATGGCCATGTGTGAATTCCGGAAGGCATCATGACTGGGAAGCAGCTGAGTTGTGGGAGGAGACAAAGCCATGTTGAGATCAGAGAGTTGGCGATGGGAGCTTCCTAAGGTAACTGGAATGACCTGAAGTAAAGGGTCTAGTTAGAGTAGCCTTTGTGATTCTAAAGGAGGTGGAGAAAATGAAGCTGCAAGTGGTGGTGGTGCTCTCTTGCCATTGGTCCTGCCAGGTTTGGAGTCCATACCTGACGTTCACTTATGTGGTCATGTAAGATTGGGAAGGGGAAGGGAAGCTGTGAGTGTGCAGTTTGACTTGGAATACATGGCTCTTCTTCATTTCTGATGATGAGGTAAAGAGATGTGCCTTAATATCAGAATATTATGAAAGATAGTAATCATCAATGAATGTAGTTAATTTGAACCATTCTTAGTACAGTCTTTTTCTTTATTTTTAAGACCTCACTTTGTATCATGCTGGCCTTGAACTCTTGATCTTCCTGTCTCTGCTTTATACCTAAGTACTAAGATTACTGGCATACCCTACCATATCTGGTTCATTTTAATACCCAAATCTCTTACTTCTAGAATATGCGTTGGGAAGCTTGAACTCATGATCTTCCTGCCTCTCTTCACAAGTTCTAAGATTATTGGCATACCCTACCATATCTGGCTCATTTTTATAACCAAATCTCTTACTTCTAGAACAGGATGGGGAAGCTAGGTAAATCTTGACATAGGTTTGTCATTTTCTTCTTTAAAGTTAGTCCTATCCCGACGGTGAGAAGGAGTGGGTCTCTGACCTCTGTGCCTGCTCTTGGGACTCTTCCTCCTGTTGGGTTGTTGTATCCAACTTCCATGTGATATCTTGCTTTGTTTTGTTTCGTTTTGTCATGTTTGTTTGTTATCTCATAAAAGCCTATTCTTTTCTAGTGAGAGGCAGAAGTGGAATGCATCTTTATTGGAGGCAAGGGAGGGAAGAAGTAGGAGGCGTAGAGGAAGGGTAAACTATGAGGAGGATTTATTATATGAGACAAGGATTTATTTTCAATAAAAGAAGAAAAAGGGGTAAAAGGATTAGTGGAATAGGAAGGGTTAAATTCTGGTGGGGAGGAGCAAAGTAGAGAAGAGAATATAGAGAGGGTTAAATAATACTTAATACTAAAGGCATTTCAAAAATCATATGTACAAACTTCTAAATAAAGAAATATGTCTATATGTATATATATATATATATATATATATATATATATATATATATATATATCATACTATATACATTTACTAACAGCATAATAATTGTATATATAGAATAGTCTCTCTCTCTCTCTCTCTCTCTCTCTCTCTATATATATATATATATATATATATATATATATATATATATATATATGTTATCCTATAACCAGGTAGCAGTGCTGCTACTAGACACCAGAGACTATGTAGTACTGAGAGTGGGTTGCTTCTTTTGATGGAGTTGTTAGCTTGTGAGGGCCCATAGACCCACCAAGATTGTACAGGCCATTGCCAAAGTACTAGACTACCCTCCAGATACTCTGCATCTGATACAGAAACAAAAAAAACCCCAAACCAAACCAAACCAAACCAAAACCAAAAAAAAAATCAACAACAACAAAAAAGGTATAGGTTATTAACAATGTATTTGATTACCCTCTAGAACTTAACAGTATGACTCTGTTACTGAAGACATTGCATACTTGAATCATAAGTACTTGGAGGAATCAACCTATTATAGACCTACAAGTTTCATCCCTCTTGGCTAGCTTTGATAGTGCTGGAATGTCCTAAGCAAAAAGAGAAAAGTAATCACCAAATTTACCCATCTGTGAAACCTATGACTTAAAACACTGATGGGACTGCCATGCCCACTGGTGCAACAGTGGAAGGAATACCATAGGAGCACCCAACCACTTTATGAGTGAAGTTAATATTTGATCAACTAGATGAAACCTATACCTGACACCATTACCAGGCCAAGGACCTGTGGCTAGACTGGTCATAAACCCTAAGGAAGAAGCTACTACTATTATGTTACTAAATGGACACAGTATTAAACTCGCTCCTCTTTATTATATGAGTAGAACAGTGAATCTCTCAGTTCTCCTCAGGTAATCTCTTATTTACAGTATGAGATGAGACAGAGACCCACAACTGGCCAGGATGCAGAAAATAGGAGACTTCAGAATGCTGAGCTCTGAGTATCACATCTAAACTGGACCCTTCTTTCCAAGGCATAGGGATCATTGAAGAAGAGGGAATATAAAGATCATAAGAGCCAGCTGTGGTGGATGACTATAAGTAAATCGTGTCTTCTTGATTCGGCAGGGCCAGTTCACAAATGAGCTCACAGAAGTTGTGAACAGTACTCACACACAAGTCTTTTGTAGGTCCAAGAAAGACCAAATCCCAGCATGGAGAGTGGAGATGGAGATAAAATTTCATTCCTGGATGCAGAGCTGTTAACCGTTGTTAGTTGTTGGGAGAGGAAAATGTTAAGTTTTTTTCTAAGGGTGTAGCCCCTGGTATGTTGACTAGTAGTAGACCATTCATACAAGAATATCTGGGCTGCACAAATTAGTCTTCGTGGGTTAAAAAAAGAGAGAAGAAAACAACACAAAGGTGGTTGGGGAAGAGTATGGATTTGGGAAGAGTTGATGGAGAAAGGGTGAGTATAATCAAAATACATTTTATTAAATTCTCAATGAACTAATAAAAAAATTTAAAGATAAAAAGTGGGACTGCGGCAATGCTTTAGTAGGTAAAGTGCTTGCTGGATTAGCATGGTGGCCTGAGTTTGAATCCCAGAGTCCATGTTGAAAATAGTTAAGTGTCCTAAGAAGAATCAAGTTAGTCCTAGATTTGGCAGTGTTGGGGAGGCTCCTGTCTCCCTTGGTTGAATGTCATACTTGTCACCCTTGGTTGAATGTCATACATGTCACCCTTGCTTGAATGTCATACATGCCACCCATCGCTCCTTTTCATTGCTTTACTCTTGTGTGTTCTATGGTATCCTTGACTGTCAAAGTGGCAATGAGCTACAACAATCAGAACATGCAACAGAGCATTGTATGCTAAGAGACTCTTACTAGGATATTTGTAAGCTGTTAGTTTGATTATACTTTCATGTTTGGTGACGTTTTATGGTCTGTAAATCTCGGAGGTTCTGATTTTGTAAGAGTGGATGTGACTAGGCTTTCCCTGTTACAGTCCTGTGACCCTACTGCAAAGCTAGACTTAGAAATCTTGTCTTTATTAGAAAAAAAAGGAGTCTATAAATAAGATCTAACATTAATGATAGCGCACATCTCAATATTTGCTAAGCATATTTATTCCTTGTGTGTATACACTGAAAGCTCACTGATAATTCTCATCAGATTTTGACTTAGTAGAATGTAATCATCTCAGTCACTGTCCCAGTGCTATGACACCACAACTAAGACAACGTATGAAAGATAGTATCTAGTTGGAGACATGTCTACCGTTTCAGAAGATCAGTCCATGAGTGTTGTGGCAGTCATGGCATTGGGGCAGTCATCGAGAGCTCACATCTGATTTGCAAGTTGGAAGTAGAAAGAGAAAGAAGGAGGGAGGGAAAGAAGGAAGGAGGAAGAAAGAGGGAGAGACAGAGACAGAGACAGACACTGATTGTACTGGTGTGGGTTTCTGAAACTATAAATCCTATCCTTGGTGACAAATCTCCAACAAGTCCATACTTTCGAATCTTTCCTAAATAGTTCTACCAACTGAGGACCAAACATTTGAATACATGACTCTACCCACTCAAATTACCACAGTAACTAAAATAGACTCACCTTTTAGCACAATGTTACCTAGAAGTTCCCTTGCATGTGCACAAATGAGAGGGATTTTCATATTTATAGATTGGTAAGTAATAAAATGAAACTCACATCCAAAATTGTGTCACACATAAGCTTTTATAGTTTCAATTTTGTAGTTTCAATTTCATGTAGCATAAGCAAAACAGGATTTTTAAACACTGGTTATCATGTAACTGAGGAAATAGATAATAATTTTGGCATAAAACTGAGTTGAAGAATGGGTAATTAACTCTTGGTGTTACAAAGGTCCAGGGGCTTCATCTCGTTTTTGTATAGTAAGGATTCTCAACTAGATAGTTATCTTTCAAGAAGTGTCTGGATGATTATTCTTACTTAAAAGAAGCAAGAAAAGTAAATACACAAGAGAGAAGATGATTTGATAGGGCTTGGCAGAAGACACACATAATAAAATGTAAGATCAAAGTACTTAAAAGAGTTCTCAGCTTAGTATTTATTTATTCTAAGCAAAATAAAATTAGATTCTTAAAGTTTCCATAAGTTGTTCTAATAATCTTTTTTAGAGCTAAACATCTAATGATGTATTTGATATTCATTGTGACCCCTATACTAGATGGCTTATAATCATCTTGGAAATTTTGTGGGTTTTTTTTTTTATATTCATATTATACCAAGTAATTTTTTTCTCAAATATTTGGCAGTTACTCCAAATAAAATATATTGATTTTCTGTAATATAGCAGCTACTAAGTGTGAGACTCCAATGCATGAGCAACCTATGCCTTGGAGTTTATTGCTTTGCATGGTTCTGTGCATTGGCCATGCAGATGGACTTCATGTGGTGCCAGCCAGGACACTACCATTTCTAGAATCCAAAATGACCTCAGCTGTGTGGTTAGAAAGCAGGGCCAGTGTTAACTGGGAATGCAGGTGGTGCTGTTGGTGAGGAATCGATTCTTTGCCTTGTGCATGGTTTTGGTTGTTGCTTGGGTTTCTTGACGTCATAGTGTTAAGACTTAAAAAACGAGATTTTCATGTGGGTTTCCACAATAGAAGCCGTGTAGCACAGATGATACAGGGGAATCACTTCTTCCAAATTAGATAAGAGCCAGCTCAGATATGGGAGGAGAGGCTCTCACCCTCACTGAGAGAGGAGTGTAAAGAAAATAGGTATCTTTAATCAATAACATCTATTGGACACAAAATACTTATATATTCAACCTATGTAGGAGGTACTAAATTCTTCATTCCCTTCGGGTTAAAGTTGAAGGGTCAGGTTCTCAACATTTGGATCGAATCTCGGTGTCATGAAGGCTTCTAAGGTAACTTAGGTATGCACATTGAACCTAAAATAAGTTATTCCTTCCATATAATTCTAAGACGAAGGTAGATAAGGACAAGATGAATGCAAGAGACAATTCTGTTCAAATGCTGCAAATAGGATCTACTCAGAAGCCACTAAGACTGAGAGAGGTCTGCCATTGATTCCCCTGTTCTGGTAAAAGAAAATATATTTTATTTGAGTCTTAATATTTATTTATTTGTTTGTTTTGGAGAATGAGTCTTACTATATAACCCAAGTTGGCCTTGAACTCTGTCCTCTTGCCTCAGTCTCCCAAGGCTGTAATTAGAAATATGCAGTGCCATGCTTAACTGGGAATGATTGATTGATTAAGGTTTTGTCTCTTTTTTGGGATTTTTTTTTGGTGGTTTTTAGCTTTATTCTCTGATCATCATTTTTTAATGTGAGAAGTGGCCTAGATTTTAGCTTACATATTTTACGACTTTTTGTTGATTCTTTGTGAGTTCCACATCATGCACCCCAGTCCTATACATCTCCCCATTCTCTTGTATCTACCCTTCACTCTTGCAAACTACCCCCCAAATAACAAACACACACACACACACACACACACACACACACACACACACACACACACACACAGGAGCAAACAAAAAAACAAAAAAACCCAATGCATAGAAAAACATGTATTCACTCAAGCTGTAGTATGCCACAGTATATCTCTCTGTCCACACATCTTCTCTTGACAATGTTCTTTGCAATGGGTCTGGTTCAAGGCCTCTGGCTTCTGTGACACCATCAATATTGGATCCTCATTAGGATTCCTCCCAGTTATCCTGTTGTTACGCTCTGGCATGGAGATCCTGTAGCCTTGGAACAAGAAGACTGGCTTTTGTTTGTTTGTTTGTTTTGTTTTTGGTTTGTTTGTTTTTGTTTTTGTTTGTTTGTTTGTTTGTTTTTACAAATTCCAACCATTCACAGATAATACAGATTTTGAGGTGGGCCATCTCAGAGGCTTGGCTCTGGGCCTGGGTGGTAGCTGAGCTGGTTAGCCCATTGCTTTCCCTTATCTGCACCACCAGGTAGAGCTCTCCAGCACTGCTCTGGCTAGGCCACTCACTGTTGCCATCAGTAGGAGTCAGGGTCAGCCCTCTTGCTCACATGCCCTTGGGGCTGGCTCACCCACACCCACGCCTTCAGAGCCAGCTAGCTGCACTGTGCTGTCCAGTCAAGGCAAGGGCACGTTCTCCCAAGTGCTGCAGCCTATAAGGGGCTGGGCCAGCTCTCTTGCTCTCATGACCTCGGGGCTGGCTCACCCATGCCTTTGACAGCTCCATCATATTGTCCAGGTAAAGTGCAGGACCTGCTCTTTTAAGTACTTCAGCCAGTGAGGGTGCAGGGCTAGCTCTCCCGCCCTGTTGCCCAGCTTTCCCAACTATCACAGATGGAGGGGATGCTCACACCTCTACCACCTCAGGGCGGAAGTGTGGTGATGCCCTTGGGACCCACTCACTTTACCCACCACCAGAGTCAGCTCTGCCACACTGTCCAGGTGAGGGGCAGGGTTCACTCTCTGAGTGCTGCAGCTGTTCTGAGGGAGGCCTAGCTCTCCTATGCTCCTGACCCTCTGGGTAGCTTTCCTGATTTTGGGAGTCAGCTCTCCCATACCCCTGTCCAGGGCCAACACCACTGTACTGCCTGGTCATCGTTCTTTATCAGCACTGTGTGGCATAGTAAAACACAGGTCTCTGTCTATTTCCCTTCTCCTGTGACACTTGGGATTTGATTTGATTTTTATGTGTCCTAGGCATGAAACTGCTTTGGCCACTGAGCCAGGCATCAAGCTAGGATGAACATAGGACTGCCATCTGCTCTGCCCCTGACTGATATAAGGACAACATGACCAACACGGTGTCTCTTTGCCCATTGCCAGGGGCACTGCCAGCTTATATATATATATATATATTTTTTTTTTCTAGGCCCAGTTTCTGACTATAAAGTATTTTAAATGACTGGTTTTGATTCAAGCTAGTATTCTAGTAATACTATTTTAATTTGGTGACTTTCATGTGGATATTAATTGAATTTACCCTATTAATCAAAACTTATCTAAAAATCTTTTTGAGATAGCTCCCGGCAGTTTAGGTTTTGTGAGACATGCCTTCAAGATTCTTAATAACAGTTTTATGATCCTATCTATGGTTCATACTTACAAGATTCTTTTAGGCCTGGGGAATGTGCCCTTGTTTTGAAGACATGAAGGCCTGGGTTTGATCTTTCTCACTGAGTGGAGAATCCCTAAAGACTTTCTTGTTTAGGGGAGTAATTGAGTTCCTTGTGAGTCTTAGAAAGGCTTTTCTATTGATATACTCAGAACTCCTTCGTCGGATTTCAGAAAGACTCCAAAATCGTGGGTTAGAATAATAGAAACTGAATTAGAATCGGGGTTCCTGTGTAACATCCCTACCACGGAATCCAAACAATCAACGGGATTCCGACAAAGTACCTTTTAATACCGGTTCGGTCAATCAAGTAAACAAAGAATCTGTTGCGGGTACTCGTATAACCTAGCAGTGTGACCTTAGCGTAGCACTTTAAAGTGTAAGAATCTGAGTCCTTTCCTGGTTGGTTTGGTTAATGTGATAACTTGGGCAAGTTGATGTCTGCTGTAGCTATCACCAGGATATATTTTGAATATACAGTTGATTGTTGCTTAAGAGAGTCATGTGTTTGGAGTCTAGTGAACACTGTCTACGAACAAGACTGTATGTAGACTGGAAACATGAGGTCACTTGGGAGTCACCACCAGTATTTTGAAGATCTGAGGGGAAGAAATCTGGAAAGATCTTCTCATAGTAAAGTTAGTAAAAAAACGTAAAGGACTCCTGAGCATCGTGTGTTATGCTGAGGGACCAGTAGGTAACTGTTCTTATAATGCAACTTAGGGTCACTCTGATACTGTGTTGGGGAGCAAGGCTCTGACCTGTGGAGAACTTAAGTTTAATTGGTTGAAGTTTGATGGGGCCGTTGCAAAATTACAACAGAGAAAGGGGGTATGAGGAAGTTTAGAGTATGTAGAAGTAGGTATTATCCTGATTATCAAAGAATATTAACTGATTTAAGAGGACAAGACAGAGGTGAACAGCAATGGAAATTCCCAATAAGGGGCTCAGTAGGTATAGCCTTGTTCTTGCAGAGGTCTTAGGTTCAATTGCCAGCACCATATGGTGGCTCACAGTCACCACAGTGATCCTATACTGTATTCTGATCTCATGGGCACCTGGCATGCATGTGGTACATGCCCTCATATAAAGGCAAAACCCTCCTATAAATTAAATAAATCTAAAAAGAAAAAAAAGCAATCAAAATATTTCAACCGGGGATTCTAGAGAAAATACTTGAAAATCCAAATTAGTGAATAGGTAGTAGATTGATTGAAATCAAGATTATCAATGCATCAAAATATCAGAGATATTTTAAATAGAAAGTTTTCCTGCCTAATCATTAAAATAACAATACTTTGCATACTTTCACAATAGTACAAGAAAACAAAAACAGAATTGCATGAGCTGTTTCTGGCGTAAATTACATGGAGCCTTTTCAAGCAGTGCATGTAGCTATGGATGCTTGATTGGAAAGGCTGCGTAATTCCTGAGCAGAGGGTTTTTCTCCGCTGTAATTAGCTTTGCTGTGATTCATACTGTCTTATCGCTTAGATTTTATAATTCAAGTGAAAATATTCCCTTGACATTTAAAAACTCAGAAGGCTTCAAATTTGTTTTTAAGGAACTAAGATCATTATTACTGCTGCTACGACTGTTGCTTTTCTAAAGCCCATTTTTCTTTCTTTTTTTAAAAATTTAATTAGATATTTTCTTTATTTACATTTCAAATTTTATCCCCTTTCCCCATTTACCCCCCAAAAACCCCTCCTCCCCTCCTCCGTCCCCCTGCTCACCAACCCACTCACTCCTGCTTCCCTGTCCTGGCATTCCCCTACACTGGGGCATCACAAGACCAAGGACCTCTCCTCTCATTGATGTCCCACAAGGCCATCCTCTCCTCCATATGCAGTTGGAGCCTTGAGTCACTCTTTGGTTGGTGGTTTAGTTCCTGGGAGCTCTGGGGGTACTGGTTGGTTCATACTGTTGTTCCTCCCATGGGGGCTGCAAATCCCTTCAGCTCCTTGAGTCTTTTCTCAAAGCCTATTTTTCTAAAGACTATTTTTAATTTCATTCACACTGACTTGAAGGTGTAAATTTACCCAGTGGCAGTGATGGAAACAAGACATGCAGACACACAGCATCCGTGCTGGATGGGTCTGGATTCATGGACTTTTGCTGCAGAGATTTGGGGCTTGTATTCTGGTGTCCGCCATTCTATGTCTCTCCTTTGCTTCTTTCTGCCTTGCAGCTTCAATTTCCTTTATCAGTTCTATGACTTCCTCCCTCCCCTTCCCATAATTCACTAGTTCAGATTCCAGGGAGCAGGAAGTTGGCTGGCTGGGCTAATTAAACATTGCCTCTGTATAGTGTTTCTTTCCCACTTTCAGGGAAGATGTGTCATATAGTACCAAAGCCACAGGAGAGCCTTCTGCAGAATCCTGGCCAGCACCTATCCTGTTTATAATACATGTTGACTTAAGCAACTGTGGTGTGGATACTATTTTGTCTAAGAAAGGTCTGTACAACACCAATGTAGTTTTGTCAGAAACACTTGGAAATGTGTGAAATGTTTGATATACCTTAAAAAAAAAAGAAGTAAAAAGACTACTGTTGGTTGTTTATTCAACCGTCATTCTACTGTTCTTCCCTTAATCCGATTCAATTCTAAGTGCTCATGGTGTTCCAGGATGGAGAGTCTTCATTAAACTGACATGTAGTGATAAATGTCCTTGTCAAAGGATCGGTTCAGGTGGGGACATGTAATGTAATTCTACAAAAAGACATATGAGAAGATGAAAGCTATGAGCTTTGTAAAGCATTTGCTTACCTTTTAAAGAAGTATACACCATTAGGTGGGCTTATCTGCCTGCCTCCCTGCCTGCATACATGCTTGCCTGACATCCATTCTTCCTTCCTTCCTTCCTTCCTTCCTTCCTTCCTTCCTTCCTTCCTTCCTTCCTTCCTCCCTCCCTCCCTCCCTCCCTCCCTCCCTTCTTCCATTAAGTCTTGAGATATATTTGCCTTCATGACATTCTTAGAAATTGCAGCAGCCACATTAGGGCCATTAGAGGAGCCAGTTAAGAGGACAGGCCAACCATTACACTGATTGATGGCAGAGCAGAAAGCTGAAGATTCTCTTGGGGCTGGAGAGATGACTCAGCCAGTTAAGAGCACTGGCTGCTCTTCCAGAGGACCTGATTCAGTTCCTAGCACCCACAGCATGGCTCACAACTATCTGAAACTTCAGCTCCAGGGGATCTGATGCCCTCTTTGGGCCTCTGCCAGTACCTGGTATACATATGATACACAGACATTTATATAAGCAAAACATAATAATACACATAAAGCAACAATGAATTTAGATAAGAAAGTACCCAAAGTCTTAATGATGCTGAGCTACCATGTGTGCTAACTTGGGTGTGACCAATGGAAGCCTCTAGGTAAAGTTGTCTCAGAGGTAGAATAGAATTCCACAAATCAAATTAACTCTTAAACTCAAGATGAATCAACTCAGACACTCATCCAGAGTCCAGAGAGATAGCCAGTTGAGTGTTCTCAGAATATGGTTTGAGCTGAGAAGGACCACCAGCTCACCCTGAGGTGTACAGTATTCCATGGCTATTTCTCTCACTGCCACATCTGCCTTCCTTGTGATCAGTTATACGTGAGACTATACATACCTCAAAAAGGAGAAAGGCTACTATTTGTAGTTGTCTATGCAGTGCTTACTCTTCCAACTATTGGGTAAATCCACAGATAGGTGTCATCTGTGAATTCTGCCTACATATAACACAATTTGCACACTACCTACCCATCCATATGTGACGTATCTCAAACATTTTTATATACATATTTTAAGGCTCAAGTTTATTCATTTAAAAGTGTTCAGTGTTCACTAAAAATTCATTTATAATCCTGAAATTTCCAATAAGATGACAAATGTCTTTATAGTTTAACTTTTTAGGCATTTTTAAAATCTGCAACATACAACCTAACACACCTTAGTGAGATTTCCCATAAAGCTAATAGGAAAGTGTAATCCAGGGAGTGGGCAGACGTCTCGGTGGGTCAGAGCACTTGTTTCCCCCCTTTGTAGCATGTATAAACTCTGTCCAGCACTGCGAATGCTACTCAGTAGGGATGAAGCTTCTAGTAGATTCTAAGCTCAATTTTTCCCTGTCCAATGACATATACGTGGTGTCTTCAGCAACAGGTTGTAGAGAATAACCAGTAGCATTGGCAATAGCCTGCACTGAAAACTCCTTTGACAATGACTGAAAAGGATAGAACCCATTCTTGGTCCCAAGGATTCCTTTTGGTAGCATATGGTGTCCATTTGGGTCTTTATCTCCTACCATTTTATTTAACTCTATCTAAATTCATTTTGTACAGGTATATATTTTAGAAAGCTTCTATAGTAGTAGATTCCCTTATGCAAGATGGCTCAGCAGATAAGAACACTGGATACTCTTGTAAAGGACCTGGATCCAATTCACAGCACCCACATGGTGCTCGACTCTAAGTCGAGTTTTATGGGATCTTCTCTTCTGGCCATGGGCACTGTATCTATTAGTACACAGACATACATGCAGGCGAAGCACCAATACACATAAACTGAACTAAACAAATAGATAACTAATTATATGTACATCCAATCATATGAGAAAGTTGTGTAGAAGACTTTGAGAGAAACCAGCTTCAAAATGTTACCATGTTTTACTTTTCCTTTCTTGTATTTATTTGTGTGTGTGTGTGTGTGTGTGTGTGTGTATGTGTGTGTGTGTAGTGCTTGTGTGTCTGTGTGCACATGGAGGTCAGAGGACAACTTGGTAGAGTCAGTTGTCTACTTCCACTATGTGAATGCCAGGACTGAAGTTAGGTTGGCAGGTTGGCAGCCAGTGTCTTTACCCATTGAGCCATCTTGCTGGCCCATTGTTTTCATTTTCTTTGCTCTTTCTTTTTCTGTGTTTAATAGACTAATAATTTGTGAGAAAAAAACATAAAAATGGTAAGATGCAATTTCTTTGATAGAAAGCTGTAGTAAAAGGAAAAGAAAAGAAAAGAAACCAAGACTAAAGTATTTTGAAAAAGTAATTGTGTTTCTGTAGTTTCCTAGCCCAGTGCTGGGTGGGGGAATCGGCTGTGCTCCGCCATGGGATAACAGGTGGTGGAGCAGTTTAGCTTCTATCTTTGTAGAAGCACTAGCTGTCTAGCATATTCCCTCCCTCCCTCCTTCCTTCCTCCCTTCCTTCCTCTTTTCCCTTTCTGTGAAATGTTGATTTTGTAAAAAAAAATATGAATTAAAAAATTATTAAAGTAGATATGTGTGAACTTGATGCAAGTTTTCAAATGTGATATCTATTCTAGGCTAAAACACTCCCACCCTCATCCCCAAGCACTGGGGGTGAAGACCAGGACCTGGGGCATACTTGGCGAGGGCCAGGACCTGGGGCACACTTGGCGACCTGTTACTGAGTTGTCACCGATAGCAGGACCCTCCTTAATTACCATTTCTCTTTTGTTGTTGTAGCGAGTTGCTGTCCTCAGGTTATGTAGAGAGACAGATTGAACATGGAGGCAAGGTCGTGGAGAACAAAGTAAGTGAATTTTCCTTCCTTTGTGGGGTATCATGTTTGGGGCCCGGACTTCATGCTTGCCAGATGTGCCTTCTACCAATTGAGCTGTGACCCTTAAATGAAAACTGTACCTGACTCATTGAATGCACTCAAGTCAGTCTCTTAAAAGGCTCTGCTCAGTTGTCATACAACAATCAAGTGTAAAATCAAGGGTAGTGCGTGCGCTCTGGGGTATGAACCTGAGTGGGCACAGAGGAGTACGTTCATATGAAAATGAAATTGCTGCTTTGGTAAATCTTTAAGACTGTAATTTTTAATTTAAAAATGTTAAAATATGTAATTCAAAGTCAGAGATGCACATAAAACCAGATAAGGACCAATGAGTCCCCTTATAACTTCTATCCAATTTGAGCTGTGGAACCTGGCCAGCGAGCCCACAAGCCCATGAGCCCATGAGCCCAAGAGCCCACAAGCCCACGTGTTGCTTTGCCCTATCCTCCCTCTAAGCCCCCACCCTGCCCCTGGCTTGCCTTGCTCCTGTACTCTGAGTCCACCCTCACTGGGGAGCCTGCCCCCCCCAAGACTGCCCTCACTGGTGAATCCCCCTCCCCCTGCCTCTCCCTCACTGGGGAGCCTGCCCCCCCCAGATACATATTTTTATTTTTTTAATAAAACAAAAATTTCATCTTTAACATTTATTTATTTATCTATTTATTTTAAAAACTAAGTTCCAGGAGTGAGGGAGATGGCTCACTCAGTTACATAGCTACCATTGCAAGCATGAAGCCTTGAGTTCTGATCCCCAGAACCAAGGTGAGAAGCCAGGCTGGAGGCACACACCTATGGTCCATCAGATGAGATGATTTCTGGGGCTGGTGGCCAGTTAAATATAACCGAATTGTTCAGCTCCATACATCAGCCTCTGGCCTTAACCTGCACAGCATGAGAGTGTGTGCACACTCACACACACCAAAGCACACAGACCCCTCACAGTAAGTATAAAATGAAGGCCTAACTGTAACCCTGTGTGTAGAGTATAGGCTTTTTATGTTTGATAGGAACTTATTTAATTTTTTTAATGTCTACACCTGTGTTCTGATTAAATTGTTTTCCCTTATAAATAATGGTAGCTGCCATTTGTTAGAGACTTAATGTTCCCTGCCTCATATTCGATATAAATGTTCCTTAGACATATGTATTATCTTCTTTGTATAATGGGTACAAGAATGAATGAAGCAAGACAACTTACAAAGCGACAGACTGCATAGGAGTTTAAGTCCAATATCATCCAATGTTGACTTGTATGAAGAATTGTGTAGATGTGTGCATTTATGTGCATTTATGTGCATATATTTTCATAGTTTAGCTTTTTTGAAAAAGACACCCTGTAGTCTGGACTGGCCTCAAGCGCTCATCAGTCATTCCGCCTCAGCTTTCCAAGAGCTCAAATTACTGGCACGAGCCACCATACCTGGCACCAAGAAATGGAAAGCATTTACGGGTTAGGATCTAGTGGGAAGGAAGTTTTCAGTTTTGAGTGTGGAGAATGGCGGCATTGGATTTGGGAGAGAGGAAAATGGAAGCATGGATCAGTATTCCGCACCACACAATTTGCTGGTTTTAAGTTACAGTCTTTGTTAATGCGGTTTCTGGGGTTTGTTTGACTGTTTGTTTGTTTGTTTGTTTGTTTTTGGGAGTAGTCTTAGGACTGAAATGAATCTGTTGGTATTATGCATAGCTGAAATTTCCAGTTACAATACTCAGCAACGATAATAACTAATTTTTATTGATGATAATGGTATGGTATGGTCATACACATACCTATTTGTCTTCTACCCTCATGGTGATCTCTGATCATCAATAAAACTGTTATCTTGCTTTACAGAGAGATTCATACCTGCAGCTTGAGGATTAACTAACTTCATGGCCAAACCTTCTACTAGATTGTTCATCACATGGGCTGTAGTGAATAAGTTAGGAGGGCTATGAAAAGCTGAGATGGATTTTATTAGTCCTTTTTGTATGCATAGGTAATTGATTTTGGAGGTTTCTAACAACAATAATGTCATTGTCTTTAATCCAGAAGCTAAAGTAGTAATTTACCCAAAGACCCTGTAGGTTTTCTCTCAGCTTGGATTAAACGAACTTCAGTTAGCTTTTCTGAATTGTCAGTTCCAGCTTCATTTTCCCTACATGAGCATCTTGGGAACATGCCCTAGCACATGTTTTCAAATAATAAGTGTGGAATGGAGAAGCATTTTCATGTACCAGAAACTTGTACCAGTGGCTGAGCGGGTAGATTTTCTGGGGGTCAAAAAAGCAAAGTAAGCTGTGGACGTGTGATTTACCATCTACCACTAATGTCATAGAGAGAATGGTCATTCAGATTTACCCATCTACCACTAATGTCATAGAGAGAATGGTCATTCAGATTTACCCATCTACCACTAATGTCATAGAGACAATGGTCATTCAGATTTACCCATCTACCACTAATGTCATAGAGACAATGGTCATTCAGATTTACCCATCTACCACTAATGTCATAGAGACAATGGTCATTCAGATTTACCCATCTACCACTAATGTCATAGAGAGAATGGTCATTCAGATTTACCCATCTACCACTAATGTCATAGAGAGAATGGTCATCCGCTTGTATTCTTCGTTCTGATAGTGCTTTTGCTCAATTCTTTTTATCTTTGGTAATAATAACAAAAGCAATCGCCAATGAGTACCCATTTTTAGTAGCACTAATTATTTGTAAATATAATTATTCCTGCTTGCCTATGTGTTAGAGTGCTCAACGGTATGGTTAGATGTGTAGAGATTTTTACCGACGTTGGCTGGTACCTAACTGGCTGCTAGTCACTGACTTGGGTGCATTTGATTCTCACCAGAAATTATGTCTTGAGAGTCTTAATTGGGTTCTCAGCGGCAGGAAAAAGATGAAGAATACAAAGAAGTATGGGTTAAGGTTAATGTCTGGAATGTGTAAGGGGATGGAAGAAAGTGCTGTGTGATAGGGAGCAGGTGTCAGGAGAAAGTTCTCGACAGCAGAGCACTTACAGTGACACTAGAGGGGCCTTTTACTCTGAGGAAATGTGCTGTAATTTACATCAAACATATTTTAAGGCCAACTCAAATAGCCCTTGTTTCTGGAAACAGAAACAAAGAGAATCTCTGAGGTTTTCTACATTAATCTTTCCCTCCATAGTGTTAGAGTGCTATGGAAGTTTTCTTTATTCTGTGTGTGTGTGTGTGTGTGTGTGTGTGTGTGTGTGTGTGTGTGTGTTGTGGTATGTGTGTGCGTGCACACATCCCCATGCCTGAGTGCACTGGAGGTACAAGATGACTTGAAGGAAGGACCCTGTTCTTTCACTCCACCCTCTGGGGTCTTAGGACTGCATCAGATAATCAGTCTTGTCAGCGGTGCCTTTATCCATAGAGCCATCTTTCTGTCCCACCATTAAATATCTCCTCATTGGCATAATATGATCTTCCTGAAGGTGCCAGCATTGCTGAATTCTTTTAGCATTCATTTTCCTAAATCAGATTTCCAGCTCTTTTCTTTCTTCCTTGAAATCTTACCGTTTTTTGTTGTTGTTGTTGTTGTTGTTTTGTTTTCTTTAATGAATAAGTGACAGGAAAAAAGATACTGTAAGGACAGTTGTGAGAAATCATTTAGAAAAACACAAATGTGGTGACCGTTAGGACAACAGGCATTTTCCTCACTTTGTAATTCCCATGAACCTAAGCAGCACTGCTAGAGAACTGCCCATCTCCACTGCTCCTAAGGTTTCTCTGTCTCCAGTTCCCAACCTTCCGGCAGTTCAAAAGCTTCCCATGTGCTGAAAGAATAGCGTTTTAGACATGTATCTTAAGCTGTTTTATTTGTGAAAAAAAAAAAAAAAGATACAGTGTTGTAGACATCTTTCTTAAGCCAAATCTAACCAGTTTTCATTAATGATAGAATTTGGATCAAAGACGTCATTGTTTCATGACATCTTCTTATTTCTACTTTTTAAAATGTAATGACAGGATCATTAGTTCATGTATCCTTTTATATGCAACTCAAATTTCACTGAGATTGTCTTATATAATTGAGTAGTTCAAAAAAAATACTTGAGCCACTGGGCGTGGTGGCGCACGCCTTTAATCCCAGCACTCGGGAGGCAGAGGCAAGCAGATTTCTGAGTTCGAGGCCAGCCTGGCCTACAAAGTGAGTTCCAGGACAGCCAGGGCTATACAGAGAAACCCTGTCTTGAAAAACCAAAAAAACACCCCCCAAAACAAAAAAAACTTGAATTGTTTCTTTTTGACCCCGGGAAGTACAAACTTAGGTATTAAACAGTCAGTGCATCTTAGAAATAAATTTGCTACAGCACAAAAGATGAACACAGGAGTCAGTCAGCTTTTGCTTGTCTTAGACATCGAGTTTCCTAATCGATTCTCAAAACCCCTCTAATCCTTCAGAATGCTGGTCAAGAACAGTAAGACATTAAGTAGGAAGGAGAAACTGGACTCTGGCATAAAGTGACTTTTGCTGCCTGTGTTAACATAGAGGCACCCTCACCACTGTGTCTACTGTAAGCAGATATCTGTCATTTTCTCAAGTAGCTTTTTAGAGTATCTTCAATTTTGAAAGCTGCCTTTGCGATGCAATGCCAAGTGATCTAGGCCAGACTATTCTCTTCATCCCTACTCTCCTCTCCCTTCCCCTGCCTCCCTTCCCTACCCACTTCTTCCTTTTCTTCTCTCTTCTCTTTCTTATGGGCTTTACTATGTAGTTCAGGCTGGCCTTGAGCACAGTTTTCCTGATACTCCTCCTGCTGTGTGTGCCTTCATGCCTAGCTTAGTAAACCTCATTACATGCCTCTCAATGTCTCTGTCTCTCTCTCTCTCTCTTAAAGAACACACCAACCGCCTTCCTTTTCCAAGGTACCTCTTTTACTTACAACTTTGTCTTATATTTGAGACACTTGTTTTCTTGTTTAGAATTCTAAATGCAGCAGCTTTTCCAGACTCTTGGGTAGTACTTAGTCACCTTAAGAGTCACTGAGTCATATGGGCTGGGGAGATGATTTTAGAAAGGAATTTTAAAAAATGGATCTATTTATAGAAGCTGTTACTTAAGCTTAAATTTAAATCCTGGGCTGTGTGGAGATAGGGAGGCGGCCATCCAAGTAGAATAAGTTCAGAGATGTGCATTTTTAAGGTTGGCTGGTAGCGACTGTCAACCAAAGATCCTCAGTTCTTGGAGGTGCTCTCTGTACTGAGCTATGTCCCCAGCCCTGGAGCATAAATTATTTAACAAAGTATATGTGTACAAAGTATATAAAATTATTTCAAATAATTAATGAAGCAACGATAGGAAAATTTGACAAGTGTAGCTACCATGTATTGGAATCTGTAGTGACATTTTTTTTAAGCTGTACTTTCTGGAAGATTTGGGTTAAACACTCTTAGTACTGAACTTGAATTCTGAAAGCAGAACCTTTATTGCAGGACAGAAGACATATATGGCTGTGGGAGATTTAAGTCATGACATGTATAGCCATGTGCCCAACATATATAGACCACACGCCCCACCTGAATTCAGAATAGAATATCTTCAGATTACCATTGTGGGCTAATGATTGAGCAAGTATAATGGAAAAACAAAAAGATATGTAAATGAACATTGTTTTCCATTTACGATAGGCACATTCTGGTTTTATGAATTCTAGCCATCAGAAAAAAAATCTTCTAGTCAGTAGCAACTTTATTTCTCTGTATACTATGACCAAAGTATGTGATGACTTCAGCAAGAGGGTCTTCCCATGAAGTTCTGGTAGGAATCTAAAGACAGAAGCAATGGGCTGTATTGTTTTAGCAGTGTGTGGGACAGCTCTGGCCAACAGCTTAAGGAGAGTAGCCCACCCCTGACCCTGGGCTTTTAATTTGGTGATCCTTGGCTTCTGGGAGCTGTATTATCCCCTGGGTGGGGTAAGTTTAATTAAAATCATTTATATGAATGCATACATATTCAAGAGGTTATGAGATAGTAAGTTTCCATATGGCTTTAAAAAATCATTATTAGTTATCCTCCTCAACTCCCCATCTGCCTTACTCTCCTACCCTTGTCCCCTTTATCAAGACAAGGCCTCACTATGTAGCCCACAGTAACCTGGACCTCACCATGTGGCCCAAGTGGATCTCAATTTAGGAGTCGTTAGGAATCCACTACTTCTTCTTCCCAAGTGTTGGGATTACAAGCATGAGCTGATGCACTTGGATAATAGGAAAAAAAATTATTATTATTATTTTTTTAGTTTTTGAAACTAAGGCTCAAGTGACCCTGGCTGGCCTTGAACTCAGTATGTGACTGAGGTTGGTATTAAATGTCTACTCTGATTGCCTTTATCTTCCCAGTTCTGGGATTGCAGACATGCATCAGTATGTCTAGTATTACGTGTGTGTGTGTGTGTGTGTGTGTGTGTGTGTGTGTGTGTGTGTGTGTGTGTAAGATAGAATGATTCTATAAGAATGAGATGTAGACTTTCCGAATGACAAATGTAAAGTAGGTTTAATCTATGACCATTTAATAAATAAATACTTGAATTGAACTTCATGGTAGGTGGCAGAGGGGTTGAATTCTAGTATCTTTTTATTCAGAAACACTCAAATTGGCAAATAGGGCAAGTCCTGGAAGCCTTGTCCTTTGGGTCCTGCAGGCTTGACCTGACACTCATTTTAAAAACACTGTTGTTTGAACAGATGAATCGAATCCAAAGGAACACTCAGTTTTCTTGGCCACTGGTGCAAGAGCCATGTTATTTTCCAAAGGTATTTTAAAATACTGAATTAAAGTATAGCTGGACTAAACAGTTTTGGTGATCAGTGAATTAGAATCTTGGGGCACTGATTCTTTTTGGCTCATAATTCACTATATAGTGGTGTCCTGTAGGAAGAGTGAACTTTAATTGACTTTTTGTTTTAGGGGTAAGTATGAGTCCAGTGATTTAGTGCTAGTTGCTTGGGAGAGTTAATGGCTTTTCCTGCCTAATATAAACCCACTGTGCTCCCTCAGAAGACTACTGTTAGCAGGTTTTCTCCAGTAAATGAAACACTTGTTCTCAATGGTAGTGTATGATGGTTAGGGCAGCTATGGTGGCATAGCCCTTTAATCCCAGCAGGTGGAGGTGGCTCTTTGTTAGTTTGGGCCAGCCTGGTCTACATAGTGGGTTCCAGGTCATTGATGGCTACATAGAAAGACCTTGCCAGGAAAACAAAAAGACTATTTTCTTGTTTTACATTCCCCCAAATTATGTATTTTACAAATTAATACTTATTATAATGCTGATGTTACTACTACAGAGTTCCTATTGTCTTAATATTGACCTAAGATACATGATGACCTGACACTAGTACTAGTGACTGGGCTGAGAAATAATGAAAGAACTTACTGTAGTTGGAGTAGTGCAATTACATGCTATGTACTGGACACTAGGTTTTGCACATACATTAAGCAGTCTTTTCTTTGTTATCTTAAGTTTGCATGTGAAGAAACTGACACAGAGTTGAACACACTGGCCTAAGAATTTGTAGTCAAGTATCCTGGTATTAGGATTTGTGCTTTTATCCACCAAAATCCATAGCTCTCTAGAAACAATAATAGTGGAGGAATTAAAATGTAATTTTTCTGACTCCAATACTTCAATAACATCTCCTCTGACAGTTGTATTTAGTAAGTTGTAATGTGGAGATGTAAGTGGCTCAGATGAGTCTCAATTATTCTCTAAAGAAAATTTCCATTCTTCCAAAGAAGTCCAAGTGCCTGCAAAGGATGCCCTATATTCTCAACCATTTGTTCGTGTGTCTATTTTTAGCCCCGCTTTGTTCTCTATAGAAGTTAAATGGTGCATTGTTCGTTACAGGGGAGAGTAGTGGCTTCCAAGCCATTATGTCTGAAATATGTTGCTGCCGTGCACACGGCAGACACATGCTCCGTTCTCCAGCCCATCTTATGCCTACATATACATTTATCTGCATCTGGAGAAAATGTGAAATTTTATGAGCAAGAGTAATGAAGCTGAAACATATCATCATCTTGCCAGAAACTTGAAGAGATTTGATTACATCCTTGCCAAAGTGCTTAAAAATGCCCGCCCTCCTCCCCCACCCTCTCCCTTCTTCTCAACACACAAAGGAGCCGCACAAATCTAATAAACGGATGGAGAAAATGTTTGGTCCTCCTTCACAAGCATTAGCTATTCAGGTCAGTGAGCTCACTGTACTTTTTGTCAACTACCAAGCATCTGTGTATTTTGTATCTCCTCTGTGGGCTTGATGGGGTGTACACTTCCTCTCTGGCAGGCTTGTGCAAACATATGCTCCTCTACCATACTGTAATCAGTGTGGTTCAGGAAGGTCTCGGATTTCACGACTTGATTCTCCTTGAGTTATAGGAAAAAGAATTCTTTGGGGATTAAGTAAATTTCCTTTTCTGTTGGACTAAAGCAAGGTAGCTGTAGGTCCCGAATCATGTATAATGCATCAGTTGCCTTAATGGAGTTATAAAGACTACGAGTCATCTTACCTCTGTACTCTAAAGAGAATATGTTGGCCCATTTTACCAGTTGATGCAGGTCAGGTATCATAGTGCTGGGCGTACAGAAAATAAAGTGACAGCTGCTGTCAGCGTGACTTCTGTCCCCAAGCTTTGCATGCAAGCCCGTTAGTAGGGAGTCCCTCCTTTTTTTTTTTTTTTTTTTTTTCTTTCTAGTGTAAAGTTTCTCTTTGCTCAAAGAATTATTTCATTTGTTACGATATTTGTTACTATACAAGATCTTTTCTATAGGTCCTAAAAGGCATTTTCAGCACACACACACACACACACACACACACACACACACACTACAATCAAAGTAGCACCAACTAATTGTGTTTTGTGTATAGATCTAATATAGCAGAAGGAGCTTTTCTATTTTAATTATGAAACCATCTTTTCATTATGAAGTGTCTTCCAGTCTACACTTTCTTTTTGTATCAGAGTGCACTGTTGTTAGAGTAATTATAATCAAACAGAAGTTACTTTAGCTAGCTTGAAACACCACACACACACATACACACACACACACACAATTCTCTTGATGTTATTTTAAGATATAGCTATGTTCTTGTTCATTATTAAATTCTTGCTTTCCAGTAAGTATTATTATAAAATAAAAAACACATGTAAAAACCAGAGAATCAGTACCCTAGGAATTGATCCGTTTGAATGTTTATAGGCATTTTGGATAGTAATTTATCAAGGGTCCAACTGGTTTGGTGTTTGTTTGTTTGTTTGTTTGTTTTTAGAATTCTTGCATCATTGCAATAAGAAACGGCTTAGATGCAGGTGGACTTGATAATCCCAGTAGGAGACTCTTACAAACTCAGACATGGAGTTTCAGAGGCTAGAACATTAACACTGGGGATTTATGGCAAAGGGGAGAGCATCTCAGTTTCTCAGCTTGTTTGCAATTCTTATTCCTTCTGTAAATGTGAAGCAAGTTCTGGTCATCCATACCGTACAGCAGCATGCAGAACATAATGCAGTTCTCACCCTCATGAAACTTGTCTTTAAGGAGTTGAAGATATCTTTTAATTATTTACCCGCCATTTCCTGAAAATTATATAATTAGTAAGTGATTTTGAACAGACTGCACGTGGTTGTGAGTGTACTTTGCGGTAGGCTTGATCTCGTCGGACTGGTGGGTCAGAGAAGATATGTTAATTCTTCAGTACTGAACCTGAATACAGGGCCTTTCCTGAGCGTGATAGGCAGATCCTCTACCAGTGAGCTGCACATCAGCCCCAAGACGTTCTTCATGAAAAGATACTACATCCAAAGTTTGAATAATAAATATTTGGCAGGTGAGATGGGAGCAACATCCTCTGTCAGTACAATTAGCATATCCCGAGGTGCCTGAAACATGTGAACAGAAAGAAAGCAGAAGGGTGGGCAGTAAGCGTAGAGCAGGAGGACCGGGAAGACCAGGAGGAGGAGGGATGCACATGGATCCACACGTCTCTCACTCTTCTCCTAGCCCTCTTTATCTCAGGAAACGTGTCTGCCTCTGTCTCTGGAGTGCTGAGTGTTGGACTGATGGGTCCAAGCTTTTCCACATCATAGGAGCATTTTGGATAAGGTCTATTTTTGAGGACATGCTATCTTTCCCACTAAGTAAAAATGTATAAATGTCCTCAGTAATGTTAGCAGATGACACCTCAAGGCAGATCTGTAGTTTGCAAGCAGAAACACTCAGGCACTATGAATACTGTTAGTGCTCGCTGGGTGAACCTTAGTATGATTGTACCAGTTAACATTTGAGGCCTCGGACAGTTTACTGATGCCTGTGTGCTTCACTCTTTTTTCTGCTAAAAAAGAGGAAGCAAAGAGGCAAAGAAAGCTTTGGCCATGAAAAGATCATGCCAGTGTGGGCTTAGGAGGGCGGCCAAGTCGCAGGGTGTACAGGGCGTCCGGGCACATCGGTGCTGGCTTTTCACCATTCTAACTGTCAGTTTCCAAACTGCTCATGACGCAGACAGCAGGTCAGCCATGGTCCTTCCCTTTGCTTCGCTGACTGCGTATGCACCATTTCACTTAATGTACATGCTTAGAACACATGCTAGTCCATGCCTGTGGAATGATACAGATGGACTGAATTGCCCATGTGCTAGAAGCATCATTTCTCCTGACCTCCAACAATGTGGATGCAAAGGTCCATTTGTGAGAGATCTGGGTGACTTTGTTATTTTTCCTGCTATAAGGATGTTTGATGAATGTGAACAGGATCAGGTAGTAAGCCATATGCTCACCCCTGGCAGTTTACCTTCTTTCCCAAGGCTGGCTCATGCTCAAATTTTAGAGACACTTTTAAGCCCGTTTTAAATTCCAACCTACAAATTATAACCAATTGAATTGGCTTGGGATAAAATTATCCAAAGGAAATCTACCTGTGCTTCCTGACATCTGCTTTTCTTTTCTTTTTTTTTTTTTTTTTTTTGGTTTTTCGAGATAGGGTTTCTCTATGTAGCCCTGGCTGTACTGGAAATCACTTTGTAGACCAGGCTGGCCTCGAACTCAGAAATCCACCTGCCTCTGTCTTGCCTCCCGAGTGCTGGGACTAAAGGCATGAACCACCACGCCCAGCTGACATCTGCTTTTCTTGAATCCTTGTTTCTATTCTTCCAGTTTTGTATTTATTTTGCTGTATTTATTCTTTATTCTTTTGTTGAATGAGCCATATTAGTTTAGTGTATTTTAAAAAATAACTTCATTTTCTTTACTGTTGTTTACTTTCCAATAATTTTTCCTCTTATCTTAATGATTTCTTTCTCCTGATATTTTTTCCACAACAGACTCAGTGATATGAACCTGTGATTCCAGCAGTCAAAAGGCAGAGGCAGGAAGGTTACTACAAATTTGTGGCCAACCTAGAGTATATAGCAAGTTATGTGCTATGCTTGGCTACCTAGTAAGACCTTGTCTCATAAAAAGGAAACAAGAAAAACCACAACAAACCTTCCCTATCATTCTTTGTGTGGCTGAATGAGTTTAATGTTTAACCAACCTACTAAATAACAGTTTTCTTTTGTTCTTTCTATTTTTTTGTAAACATCCAGCATCCAACTATGTAAACTGTACTTTTCTTGTTTTCCAACTCCTCTTTTTGTCTTTGAGACCGTCTAGATGTATAGTCTTAAACTTCTGAGCTTAAGAGAGCCTCTCTTCTTATTCCCCGATTGCAGATATAACAGGCATGCTCCAGTGAGCTCAGCTACCGTATATTGCTAAGCTACACTCTAGCAGTATCCTGGGACCTGGGACGGTGGCTACATAGATTACCTTACTTAGGCTCTTTGCTTGACTCATACATTATCTACACCTTTAGAAGTAATTTTCAATTGTTTAAAATTTTTATATTTAGCCTTCTAAAAGTTCTAATCATGTATTTGTTCATTTGGAATTTTATTCCTTTATGGTAAGTGCAGTCTGCAAGATATTGGTTCTTTAGATGTTGGCCTGGTATTTAAAGGGAGTAAAAATGTTGATAATCTTTAAGTGTCAAGATAGCTTGTAGATCAGGAAACCAGGAGGTATGCTGATTCATCTCCCTCCTTCATTTTAGAGGAAAATAGTGCCAGTAAGATGAATGGCCAACTCATGCCTCTGGGACAGTTTATGAATAAAAAGCACCTTTTTTTTTTTCTTGCTCAGCATCTTTCAAAATCCAGCACAGCCTTGAATGCCTACTTGCCTTTCTCCACCGACACTGAGGAGTTCTTCCTCCCCTTAGTAAGGCAAAGCTGTGTCTTGCTCTGTCCCAGGTGACTCCACAGTCATTCAGGGAGGGGAGGCAGGACTCAGGGTGCAGGAAGGAAGGGAGATGCTGCAAGGGAACCTGTACTTGGCTGCTAGAAAGAACCTCTTCATCTTTCTTTCTACAAAGAAGTAGTAGACAGAAGAATGATCAAATGGAGGTGAAGTTAAAGTGAAAGAAATACAGCAGAAAAGCAGAGAAAAAAGCAATTTTCATCTCTCTCATTACTTCAGATTCTCATATAGTTACAAGAGTCCTGTCAATGTTTTCATTGATTTACAACTTTATTTATTTTTTTATTGAAACAGGATGCGGAAAACAAGGTTGACTTCAAACTTCCTATGTAGCCACGAGTGGTCATGAGCTACTGACCTTCCTGCCTGTACCTCTTAAAACTAAGAGCTTATGGGAGAGTGCCTGCTCCCCTCCTCTCCCCTTCCTTTCATTTTATTCTTTCATAAGAAAAAATAACTAACAGAAATAGTTTTCTTCCTCTATTTTAGGGAGGCCTAATAAGTTTTCTTTTGCTATGTGTCTTTATCATCTTGCTCATATTCAAATACTCAATAAAGCATAAGGTTTCAAGTGATTTATATCTTTTATGCTAAACACTTCATGTAGTACAACACATTGACATTTTATTTTCATAAAATGATGCTATGGTGTGGTAGTTTCCTAGAAATAGTTATAATTTAATGGGTTTATAAATACATAGTCAGTGTATGTGGCCCACGTCGGTTTTCCATTCTCCCAATTTGGAACCACGTCTGAGCGGACCTGGTAAGAGCCATCTCTGCACTGCAGTAACTTACTTCAGAGAAGCTCTTCGTGGGAACCTCAAACTTCCAGTAGCAGTAGCAGGCAACTGAAGAAGAATTTCTCTTCATTTGGAATCTCTGTTTGAATTAATAATAGAACGGGAGATCTGCTTGCTCATATTATTTGGTAAAAATAAATGAGTACTTGTATGTGTGTCTGTATGTTAGTGTGTGTATATATATGTGTATATGCATGTGAGTGTGTATGTGTATACTTATGTGTGTGGGCATGTGTATATGTGTGTGTATGTACATACATGTGTGAGAGTATGTGTGTGAGTGTGTGTATGTGTGAATGTGTGTATGTGTATATGCATATATGTGAGTGTGTGTATATGTGTGTATGTGTGTCAGTATGTATCTATGTGTGTATATATGTGTGAGTATGTGTGTGTTTGTATGTATGTTTATTATATGCAGATGTGCTCAGAGGAATAGGGTTTAGCTCAGTTGCTTCTTACCTTATGCACTGAGCCAGTATCTCTCACTTGACCTCTGTATTCATGTGATTTCACATCACTGTATTGACATGGGTCCTGTGATGTGAGCTGTCCTCAGGCCTGTGCATCAAACATTACTGCTGAGCTATCTATCTCCCTAGCCCCTAGCTGAGAACTGTTTTGCTTTTTAAAGATTCATTAGTTTGTTTTGTTCATTATGCATATGTGTGTGTTTATGTGTGTTACCTGGGTACACAGGCCCAGGGAGCTCTGAGGGTGACAACTGGAGTTACAAGTAGTTGTGAGCGATCTGACTCGGGAGAGTAAGAGTGGGGCTGGGAACCAAACTCAGGTCCTCTGCAGGAGCAGGAAGAGCTCTTCTGGTTTGTTTGTTTTGTTAAGACAACAGGTCTTATTCCCTGTACAGTATTTCACTCAGATGAATCCAGCAGGCTGCATGCTGCTCAAAGCACAGCCCCAGAGAGTCTGGAAGGTATACCATGCCTCAGTTCTCTTTCTGTCTTCTGTACACGGTCAGCAATGCCCCTTCCCAAGCAGATCCCAGACCAATCCGGCGAGTAGGCAAGGGGGTTCTGACAGAAGGGAGTTATAGCAGCTATCCTACCAGAGTCCCGTCACCCCAGTCAGTGTTACAGTTCTCCTTAGAAGGTCTCCAAGTCAAGAGAGGAAAAAGAGAGAGAACATGAAAATAAAATCCTAGGACAACAGCCAGAGGAAGCTTGGAATAGGAAGGAAACCAAAGAATAAATGAATGAATGAACATCCACTTCCAGGCTAGAATGTGCCATCTATCAAAAACAAAACAAAACACCCAACACATAGAATAACTTAAAGCCGTTTTCTTTTAATTGCATCAACTACAATTTTTCTGCAGGTTACCATTCTGACTGTACACATATACACAGCTTATTTGGTTGTCGAATTGGTTGTGTGTCCTGTGTGAGAGCTTAGCTTTGACACAGCTAAGTCTAAATAAAAAAAGGAGGACCAATTCACTTGGGAGTTTTACTAAAGGAGGTAGAATATGGAGCTCAGCTATTGGCCCTGTAGCCTCTTCCATGGCACTGTTCATGGAAAGTGAGGGATGGGACAAGGAAGAAGAGTAGGAACCCAAACCCAGGTGGATTTTATGTAAAAGCATTTGGTACCCATGGCTATCATGGTAGGTCAGCAGTGGTCTAGTCTCGAGATCCTGCTCTATGATATGGTCCACAGAGATATTCTATTTGGGTATGATGAAAGAGGTCATCTAGGGCCAAGCGTTCTCCAGGCAGAGGGTCTCTTCAGAGCATCAGCATATCATTAGATGACAGCTGGCCCTGGGACCATCAGATCAGCTATCCTTATAAGAAACATGGAATCATTCATGGATGCAGGATGCTCTCCTACCCCAGGCAACTGCAACATTCATCTGTACAGCCTGCTACCAGCACCCAGCAAATAGCCGCTGGGTGCTGCTGATTTAGGTCTGTTGCCCCGGGGAGGGAGAGCTTCTGTGTCTCCAGTTTCAGGCAGGAAGTGACAGCTCAGCCCAGACTTCAGGTCCCTGGAACAGCCTCCCTCTGGGGAGGAACTCTACTTCAAGTATACCAGGTGAAGCAGCCTCCCACAGTGGGATAGAGAACTTTACTTCAAGTGTCCCAGGCTCCCTTTATAGGTGCTCTCTCTACTTCAAGTACCTAGTGCCTCTATAAACTCTCTCGTGGTATCTGGTATTGCTGGGCTCCACTGAATCCTGGAGTGGGGCATAGGAGTGGGTTAGAAGCCTGCCCTGGAACTTTAGTCACCACAGAGACCACAGGTCACTGAGATGGGCAAAGGTAGGAGAAAACATGTCAGTGTCGGGAGAAAATTAACACTGTAATTAAGTCCCTGTCACTGCTTCTAATGCCTCTGAGTACTTTCTGTGGGGACTGCAGCTGTCCTCAGAGAAATACTTGAAGTTATCTCTTACCCTGTACTTCTTCAAAAAATCTGTAGTAAGCGTTCTTATCACTAAGCCACCCCCCCAGCCCCTGATTGAACAGTGTTAAGTGAAGTTATAAGACACTAGAATAGCTGACTACAGGTTTGAGATTTAGATTAAATCATACTAGATTAGTGATATTTCAAAAGAGACCTCCAGTGTATAGAAGGAAAATATCTGAAACTTGTTGAGTCTAAAAACTTGCTTGGCTATATTCAAAGAGGTGAGAAGCTGAAGAGTATTCACACAAAATTCATGTCCGGAAACAGGAATGTTCCATGAAGCCACACTAGGACCTCAGCAACTGGGACCCTTCAAAGGGGGGGAGTTCAGACATGGAGACACAATGACAGACACTCTGGGAGTGTTAGGTGTGAAGACTCAGAAAGAGATCTGGGATTGTGCCTACAACAGTGAGGTGGTTGGCAGACCCTGTAGGTTAGAAAGAAACCAGGAAAGATTGATTCATTTCCCCAGGGCCTTCAGGGGAAGCTGCTCTTTCACCTCCGATGTGGATCTGGGAATGTGAAGAATGAATATCTGTCGTCTTAAGCCCACCCAGTTTTGATCATTTGTTATGGCAATCCAAAGAGACTGATGCAGAAGAGGTTTGTCTTTATTTCATTATAAGCAATATAGAAACCATTGGTGTATTTAGTGGAGTTTGCCTAAGTCTTCATATAGGAGACATATATGAGTTCACATCTCTGGAAATGCCCTTGTATTGCAGAAGACATTAACAATTGGTCACTCAGGGCATTCATGAGCTGGAGCTCCTGGGAGCTGCCACAGCACAGTTTTTATACTTTGTTTTGCATAACTGACATTACCCAGGGGAAATCAGGGGAAGGCTAGGCTCTTGCACAGCAATAACAATAAATGCTAAGCTTGCTGTGTTCCCAGGGGGCCATTTGTTAAGCCCAGAGCTCATGAGAAAGTTATCTGCCTATAGTTTGTGATGTTCACGCTCTCCTAGTAATATTAACTCCTTCCTTATTGCTTTTATTCATATCACAATATATTTTTTGGTTTGCTTGTTTCTTTTGGGTGGGAAATTTTGCTATAGGAATGCTTTTATGTAGGTTTTTCTCCCTAATAAGAACCATGAATCTGGTGGGGGGGGGCATGGGAGAGCTAGGATGGAGGTAACATATTAGATATAAATAAATAAAATAATTAATTAATAAAATACTTTTTTCTTTTTTCTTTTCTTTTTTCTTTTTTTTTTTT